>CP139508.1:331955920-332227823 GCA_021014915.2 Artemisia tridentata subsp. tridentata | reverse complement strand
AACCATCTATACTTCCATTGAGATGAATCTATACCAATGATAAAGTGACTTTTATTTCTTGTTTTAGGACTACATTTACATTGTAAACAAGATCTGCTGTGTTTACAAAGGCCCGACTTTGCCTAAAGCTTGCCTGAGGTGACTTGCATCACCTGAAAACCACGTTGGTGACTCCGTGGATAAATTGATCCCTCTTAATCCAGTTACTTATCCTGAAGACTCATCAAATCCTCTGTTGTCAAAGTTTAGATCAACCCTTATGTCTTTGATGTTCAAGAGAAACATGGTTGCATAAAAAAAAGGTAACGAACAATGTTGTAAGAGAAAAAATGTAAAACCCCAATGTAAATTTATGTAATAAATCTTAGAAAATGCTATTTTGCCTTCAAAACGTGACATTTGCACTTTCCTTCTCTAGCAAGTCATTTGTTAAGCATATAGAAATGCAAATATCATATATTGAAGGGCAAATGTGTTCTGTATTTGCATGTTTATTTTTTGCAATTTACTGCAAAATATATTGTAATTGAAATAGGGGATGGGGGTATGTTGGTTTCTACATGTTAATACAAATATCGTCCTAAAAACGTTATTTATATTTTACGATCTTTGCTATATTTTGTTAATGACAATTATAAACTTTATCTTTAGCAAAACATAAATATAAGTTAAAGTCTTTTACATTTATAGTAATAAGCTTTTAAATCTCATCATAACATGCTACATTAATCACTAAGATATACATAGGACATACTTATATACATTTACATGTTTACATTTTTATTCTAAAAATGAAAATATGTACATGACATCATTGCATACATCATTTGGATATCTTTAGGATATCTTGAAGATTTATAGAATATCATGGAAAGATCTTCAAGCAAAGAATTGGATTTGGTAATATCTTGGATAGATTTGGAAAGATATGTGAAGATTTGTTGTCAGGTTTAGGCGGAACCAAACAGCATAAGGGACGGAACCCTTTATTTGGTTCCGCCCAATCCGTGGCCTGTTTTGGTATTTTGCCTATAAATAGCAGGCCACTCATTCTTGTTTAATCATCACTCACATAGCATAAACTACATTATACATTCTTTCATACATTACTAACCTATTCATTCATTCATTTCATTTGTAGTGATCTTTCTTTTATAGCAAAGAGATCAAAGCATCACAAGCTTCAACATACTGTTGCAAGACTTGTTAGTTTAGATACTGTGTGATTTTGTAGTTTATCACACATCATTGTTGTACCAAACATTTAGTAGTGATCGGTTAGTGTTTTAGTCCTCAAAACACATAGAGTGTCGGGAGTGGTTGTACCCTTGTAAAAGAACTCGGTATCTAGCTTTGTATCGGAAAAAGTGTAAGCGACGTGTATAAAGGTTTTCTCCGCCGAGAAGGGAGCTTGTTTCTTAGTGAAGAAAAACTCTCGAGTTAGAGGCTCGAGGAGTGGAGTAGGGCAAGGAAGAGAGTCCTTGTAGGCCGAACCATTATAAATATCCGTGTTGTGGTTTGATCATTTCTTTCCTTACTTGCTTTATTTATATTGTTTGATTGTTTGCATTAACTTGAAATCACGTTAAGTATTCAAAGCAAATTAATTTTAAAATGGTAAAAACTATTCAACCCCCCTTCTAGTTTTCCACAATTGGCATCAGAGCTACGTTACTCAAGACTTTCAAAATATATTGTATTTTAAAACTTGAAACAATCAATGGATTTTGAAAACTAAAAAGAAGGGCAATCTATGCAAAGACCACCAGTATTTGAAGCAAATAGATTTATATATTGTAAAAACCGCTTTAAAACTTATGTGAAGTCAAAAGATATAGATCTATGGTACATTATTATAGAAGGTGACCATAAGGCCATAATTAAAGATATATCAAGTGGTCGGGATGAGGATACTTCTCTTACTCGTTATAGTGATGAGTAAAAGAAGTTGATTGCCAAAAATAATGAAGCTAAAATGATGCTTTATAATGCTTTACCTAGGAAAGAATATGATAGAGTATTTATGTGTAAAACCGCTAAAGATATTTGACAATCTTTAATTATCACTCATCAAGGGAACTCATAAGTAAAGGATAATAAAATTGATCTTCTTGTTCAACAATATGAACAATTTGTTATTCCTGAAGATGAGACCATTGATAGTGCATTTGCTAGGTTTAATACTATTATTACTTCTCTTAAAGCACTTGACGATTCTTTTTCTAGTAAGAACTTTGTCAGGAAATTTCTTAGAGCGCTTCATCCGAAGTGGAGAGCAAAGGTGACGGCTATTGAAGAATCCAAGGATCTTTCAAGCATGTCACTTGACGAGCTTATAGGAAATCTCAAAGTTCATGAGATAGTGATGGAAAAAGACTCAGAGATAGTTAATGGCAAAAAGGAAAAGATCAAGTCCATTGCCTTAAAAGCTAGGTTAGAGTCAAGTGATGATGAAGAGTCTAGTTCAGGTAGCGAAGATGAAGAGTATGCCATGGCCGTAAGAGATTTCAAGAAGTTCTTTATGAGACGAGGGAAGTTCGTAAGACAACCTCGAGAAGAAAAGAAATCCTTCCGGAAAGACCATGATGATAAGAAGGGTAAAGGAGAAAAAAAGTTCTTTAGGTGCGGAGATTCTAGTCATCTAATAGGAGAGTGTCCTAAGCCGCCCAAGAACAAGACTCAAAGAGCTTTTGTTAGTGGGGCTTGGAGTGACAGTGAAGGTGATGACGACGAGCCTAAGAACGACGATGTTACTATCATGGCTCATGACTCTAAAGAGGTACATTCTGACTCGGCATATTCTTCTATTGATGATGATACCTTGCAAAAGGAATATAATAATCTCTGTAAACTTAGTCTTTAAATCATAAACAAAAATAAGTTTTTGAAAACCAAAAAGGAATTTCTAGAAAACGAAGTTTATGAATTAAAAGAAAAAGTTAAAAGATTAGATAAAGGTAAAGCTGTTAATGAAATATGTGTTTCATGTGAAGAGCTTAAACTAGAAATAGAAAAGCTTAAGAACACACAGGATACACTTATCAAACAAAACTCTAAGTTTAAAAGGTTTGATAAAAATATTAGTTTAGCAGATGAGATAATGCAAATTCAAAA
The DNA here is from genome assembly GCA_021014915.2 of Artemisia tridentata subsp. tridentata. NCBI lineage: Eukaryota > Viridiplantae > Streptophyta > Magnoliopsida > Asterales > Asteraceae > Artemisia > Artemisia tridentata. The sequence goes on along the minus strand of CP139508.1, from coordinate 332,224,709 downwards.
ACTACCTCATGATAAAACTGGATTAGGATTTATGAAATCAGGAGACTTGAGTAGTTTTAAGAAACTAGCCGTTAAAGTACAAGAAACTATTCCAACAAGTTCAGACACCCACGAATCCCACGGAACCAAAAACTTGGTTCCACCAGTAGTGGAAATTGGTTCCGCGGGTACTGTTGCTGAACAGAAGGATTGTACTTCGGCTCGTACTGAGTTTATTAAAGTCACAAGAAAACCTAGTACTAGCTCAACTATTAAAAAACAAAAACCAGCTGTTACCATAGGAATATGACAAGTTAAAAATGAGTTTAGAACCAAAACTGCTTAACAAAGACATAGAACTACTTTTCCCAAACGCCCCTTTCCAAAGAGTAATTTCAACACACAACATCATTATCAAAATAGTTGGAACCCAAACATTCCTAGGAACGATCAAGGTCCCAACTATATGCCATGGAACCCATATCCACCGTTTCCTTACATGAATCAAGTAAATGGGATGTTTAACCCAAATGGACCCATGAGATATTGGGGACCAAGCGCTTGAGTTTTTCTTAAACTTAGGTATGCTTGAAAGTTGGATTGGAACCGGACGAGTGGATTAAAGACAGCGGGTGTTCAAGGAACATGACGGGTAACAAAAGCCTTTTCTCAACCTACCAACCTGTAACACCCCCGTTTTCGATATTCGCAGCGGAAATATAAGTTGGGGAGTTACTTCACGGTTCACAATCATGATAATAGAAAACGACTCAAAAAGAGACGTTTTTAGATAAAATATGTTATCATTCATTATTTAAATCAGAGTACATAAGACAGGTCCCGTAGGGAAGTTCAGAAATACGTTGTAAAAGTTACATTATTCATTTGAATGATAACATAGTGGACACTCTTGTTATAAGAAGAAAGTCCACAGTCACTCCGTGCCAAGATCGGTCCTTTAAATACCTGAGATAAACATGCTAAAAAGTCAACACAAAGGTTGAGTGAATCCATAGTGTTTAAATTATAATTAGTTTGAACACAAGCTAAATGGAAAGTAAAAGTTCAGTTCAGAATATAAATATATTGCCCTAAGTCTCATGACACGCAAAGCCTTAACAGAACATCAACAGTCATGAACTAATGATGTAATAATTACCCCATAATTAAATGTAGGTAACTTTGCCCCCGGGTAGGAGATTTCCGGTCTCTTTATTCATCTCAAATATAATGCTTTGTATTACGTTACGGTAACACAAAGGGGTTGTCAGCCCAATAGATCTATCCACAATATTCGCGCTCACCCTAAGTCGCGGGTGATTAGAGGTTCATGATGGGGGGTTTTTTTGGGCAAAAGGTAACTTAGTTAATATCAATCAGAAAAATACTTGTGTTCGGTTTGGTAGCATGTATCTCCCCACATATTTGAAAAACATATAGAAAGTGGGACTATGAACTCACCTTGATGATCCGGATGAGAAATAATACTAAATAAAGCTGATAAACGTTTCCGGCACGCAACCTGATTCGTTATTCTAAGTTTCAGTAATCATATCCAAATATAAATAGAGGTTGTCGATGAAGTTGAAAGTTGAATTTTACTGTATTGTTTATTCCTATGTTTCTGTTTGTTTGTTACCAAATTAATAGTATGTTAGTTTTTATCATTTTTATTAATATTAATATTTATATATGAATTTACGCTTCCTACCCTATAGTTTTAGGTATTGACAATTTATACCCTCGAACTTTCACAAAATGACAGTTTTTACCCCTGAACTTTTATAAAATTATAATTTTTACCCCTGAACTTTGGTCAAATGACAACTTTAACCCTTACACTTTCGAAATTGACACTTTTTCCCCTTGAGCTGCTGGTCGACATCAACACAAGTCCTTTCTATAAAACTTACTTTAGTTTTGACAGAAACGCCCCCTGAGACTCCTTGGTTGTCACATACGACATCCTTATTTTCATTAAACGCGTTTTTAGTTTTACAAAACAACGAGACTTTGCATGACTCTTGACATACTTTATTTTTACCATAAAAAGAGCTTATTTCCAAAACCTTAGCTTATCATTCGAGCTTATGAGGCTCGAATGACTTATTGATGTGTTCGACTAAACAGAAAAAGGGACAATCTTTGAACCTCGACATCTTTGCGAATACTTGATGTTTTTAACTAATTCTTTTTCCAGAAATTAACCATCTATTAGGTCTATCTTGTGGCCAAAAACTAGAATTTTTAAAAAACATTTGATAGTCGAATTTGGGGTTCAAAGTATCAGACATGGTCGAGTGGGGCGACTGACCAAAATGGTTCGGTTTGAAATTTTGGGTTTAACGATTTGCAAACTTGACTTATTATCATTATAATTAGTATATTTAAGTTGTATTAAACATGTTTTAAACATATCCTCTATTGCTAAATATAGTTTTTACCCTAAATGGGTATTTAGGGTTTATTCGGTTCTAAAAATAACTAGGGCAAAACTAGTTGGTTTTTACAAGTCTTATATGCTTCTATGATTTTGTTAACACATTATTACACTAGTTCTATCATTCCTTAACTAGTTTTAAAGTGTTCCCGATTTAAATTGATCCTAGGGTTCGACTAGGGTTTTGCTCGACTAGGAATTTAATAAAGAAACATTTCTTTTTTAATCTAGGTATTGTTATGTGATTATTACTAGTGATCTACAGGTAATAATAAGAAAATACTAAGTATTGAAAAGAGAGTTTAGACACTTACTCAAAGTATGGCTCGATATGGACTTTTGCTAATCAAATGGACTTGAACCGAGACACTAGTGTTTCTCCTAATCCTTGGCCTTCGAATGGGGTTTTATGAGAGTGTTTGTGAGTGTGTTTGATCAGGAATGACTGTGTTGGTTTAGTGTCGAATGAGATGTGTTGAAATGAAAACTAGGGCTCGTTATTTATAGAGAGGAGGTCTTAGGGTTTTCTAGGAAGATTATTATGGGACATATGCTAACAAAAACTGCCATGGGTGCCACTTGGGAGGAGGGGAAGAAGTGGTGTTGTGTCCTTTCGCTTGCCATACACTTAACTCATACTTTTTAACCTAATGTTTGTGTTTTTGGGACAAAGAGAGGTGTAGATAAATAAGGGCTGCCAAGTGGGTATCTTGAGAGTTCAGGAAACATTTTGTGATGTCAAAGATGTAGATAGATTAGTCGAATTTTAACTAGAGAGGAACTATGGTTCGATTTGTGCTTAAGAATGTGGTACATCGAGCTTAAATAGGTGTATACTAGGGATTTAAAGAGTAACTAGCTTAGTTCCTATGGTTTGATTAATTCTTTGTGTTAAAAACTATTTTTGAAAAATGTATATGTAATTTAATGTATATCGAATTATGCTTAAATAGGTAAAATTCGATTTAGTGCATAGGAAGGTTGTACAATAAGCTTAGGATGATTGTACTTAGGTTTAGAAATTAAGAAAAATATATTTTTAATGTTTCCTTAATTATTGTGATTTTTATGTAATTTTTAGTAGGCTTTAATTACATATAAATGTGATTTTTAAGTTTCGTGCATTAAATGGTTGTACCGTGGGTTTTATGGACTTGTACAATTATTTATTAGGTTTACAAATTTATTAGGAAAAATAAATATGTGAATTGGACTTTGAAATAAATAATTTTTAAAGTTATATATATATATAAATAAGAATAAATGGGTTTTGTGCTTTAGGGACTTGTATATTGGTTTTATGGTCTAGTTATGCCTAATTGTTGTGGTAATAATTTAGGGTTTCGTTAGAAACGCTAATTATTGACAGAAGTTAAGTTTATTCGTCCTTTCGCGAATTATCGTAAAATGGCAAATGGTAGGTTGTAATATCTCATAAAGAAATGTTTATAATAAATAAACATTAAATTCGTTAGGTTGGGTTGCGTTGCGTGGGAGCACGTTTATCGAAAATGTGAGTTACGTCACATTAAATAGAAGTCACAATCAGATAAAAAAAAATTATATGCAGAAAAAGGTAATATGTAATCTTATTAAAATATGAAACTGTTTATTACGAGGTGAAAATTTCACAGTGGTTATAGTATCCCCCTGTTGACGGGAATCTCGTCCCGAGATTCAGTCAGTGTTGGTTGAGGTAGGAGGGAAAAGATGCGGATATTTCGTTCGGATTTGATCTTCACGTTCCCAGGTAAATTCTGGTCCTCTTTTAGAGTTCCATCTAACCTTAACGATAGGAACGCGGCTTCGCTTTAACTGTTTGACTTCTCTATCCATGATTTCCACTGGTTCTTCCACAAAATTGAGTTTGTCATTAAGACGAAGCTCTTTCATGGGAATCACAAGTGTTTCATCTGATAGGCACTTTTTCAGATTGGAGACGTGAAAGACGGGATGAATTTTACTAAGCTCTACAGGAAGCTCTAATCTATAGGCTACTGGACCGATTCTATCCAGAATCTTGAATGGCCCGATGTATCTGGGATTCAACTTCCCTCGCTTTCCGAATCTGACCATGCCTTTCCATGGTGAAACTTTCAGCATTACTTTGTCTCCGAATTCAAACTCCATAGGCTTTCGTCTTGTGTCGGCGTAGCTTTTCTGTCTATCCCGGGCTGCTTGCAAATGTTTTCGAATTTGCACGATTTTGTCGGTCGTTTCTTGAATTATTTCTGGTCCAGTAAGTTGTGACTCTCCAACTTCTGTCCAGCAAACAGGTGATCGGCACTTTCGTCCATAAAGTGCTTCAAATGGTGCTGCTTTTATGCTGGCATGGTAACTATTGTTCTATGAGAATTCGGCCAAAGGCAGATGCTTATCCCATCCTTTGCCAAAATCTATCACACATGCCCTGAGCATATCTTCCAACGTTTGGATAGTTCTTTCGCTTTGTCCGTCGGTTTATGGATGGTAGGCAGTGCTCATATCTAAATTAGTACCTAAAGCTGTCTGAAGCTTTTCCCAAAATCGAGACGTGAAACGAGAATCACGATCCGAAATAATGGAAACTGGTACTCCATGTCGAGAGACTATCTCCTTCAGATATAATGGAGCTAAATCTTCCACTTCATCAGTCTCTTTGATTGGCAGAAAATGAGCTGATTTCGTAAGACGATCTACAATGACCCAGATGGCGTCATATCCGCTTGATGTCCTAGGTAACTTGGTGATAAAATCCATAGTTATTCTTTCCCATTTCCATACAGGAATCTCAGGTTGTGTCAATAAGCCGGATGGCCTTTGATGTTCAGCTTTTACTCGTGCACAAGTCAAACATTTACTGACATACTCAGCAATATCAGCTTTCATGTTTGGCCACCAGTAAAGCTTCTTGAGATCCTGATACATCTTTTCGGATCCTGGGTGAATAGAATATTTGGATTTATGTGACTCGTGCATAATCACATTCCTTAAATCACCAAAGAATGGTAACCAGCTTCGGTTCTTTATGCATCGTGTCCCATCAGAACGAAATTCAAACGCCTTGTCCATTCCTCTCAAATTCTCAGCCTGAATATTTTCTTCTTTCATTGCTTCAGTTTGTGCATTGAGAATTTGGGATGGCAAATCCAAATTAATGGTCATGACTAAAGCCCTGACTCTAAGAGGCTTAATTCGTTCCTTCCTGCTTAAAGCATCTGCTACAACATTTGCTTTTCCAGGGTGGTAACGAATTTCAAAGTCATAATCACTTAATAACTCTACCCATCGGCGTTGCCTCATGTTTAGTTCTTTCTGTTCGAGAATGTGTTGGAGGTTCTTGTGATCGGTAAACACAACGCACTTTGTGCCATACAGGTAATGTCTCCAGATTTTAAGAGCAAATACAACTGCTCCTAGCTCAAGATCATGAGTCGTATAATTCTCCTCATGAGGCCTAAGCTGTCTAGAGGCATAAGCAATGACTTTATTCCTCTGCATAAGGACTGCACCTAACCCTTGGTGTGATGCGTCACAATACACAATAAAGTCATCACTCCCTTCAGGCAAAGCTAGAACTGGTGCTTCACAAAGCTTTTGGTTTAATAGCTGGAAAGCTTTCTCCTGATTTTCTCCCCAAACATACTTCTTATTCTTCTGTGTTAACTCTGTTAAAGATTTAGCAATCTTTGAGAATCCTTCAATGAATCTCCGTTAATAGCCAGCCAGTCCTAAAAATTGACGCACCTCGGTGGGAGTTGTAGGTGTCGGCCAATTTTTGACTGCTTCTATTTTGGAAGCATCCACGTGGATACCATGGCGATCAATCACGTGTCCTAGAAACTGTACAGTGTGTATCCAGAAATCACACTTGGAGAATTTTGCGTACAGTTGTTCTCTCTTGAGTAGCTCCAAAATTATTCTTAAATGCTCCGCATGCTCTTCTTCGCTCCGAGAATAGATAAGAATATCATCAATGAATACGATCACGAATTTATCCAAATAAGGTTTGCACACACCGATTCATGAGATCCATGAATACAGCTGGTGCGTTAGTTAACCCAAATGGCATTACTTGAAATTCGTAGTGACCGTATCTCGTCCGAAAAGCTGTTTTAGGAATATCTTCTTCCCTAACACGCAGCTGATGATATCCGGATCTTAGATCGATTTTCGAGTAGACGCTTGACCCTTGCAGTTGGTCAAACAATCATCGATCCTTGGCAGTGGATATCGGTTCTTTACCGTAAGTTTATTCAACTCTCGGTAATCGATACACATTCTAAGAGATCCGTCCTTCTTTTTGACAAATAGGACAGGTGCTCCCCAAGGCGATGTGCTTGGTCGAATAAAATTTCTATCCAATAATTCCTGCAGTTGGTTGGATAGTTCTTGCATCTCCGATGGCGCTAAACGGTAAGGTGCTCATGCAATCGGCACTGCTTCCGGCACTAAGTCAATCTGAAACTCTACCTGACGAACAGGTGGTAGTCCAGGTAACTCTTCAGGAAAAACTTCCGAAAAATCTCGTGCTACAGGTACATCTTCCAATCGTTTCTCTTCCGTTTTCTTTTCAGTCACGTGGGCTAAAAACACTTGACATCCTTTGCTGATGTACTTCATGGTTTTAACGCAGGATATTATGTTTAATTTGGTTTTACTTTGATTACCTCTGATAATCAAAGTTTCATCCCCAAAAGGAATGTGAACCACTTTTTCATCGCATATGATCCTGGCATGGTATTTGGATAGCCAATCCATACCAACGACTACGTCGAAACTACCGAGTTCGATGGGCATGAGGTCGATGTCGAATGGTTGGTTTAGTAATGTTAAGGTGCAGTTTCGGATTATTGAGTTAGTGGCTACTAATTTTCCATTAGCCAGCTCGATTTCGTAGGGATTATCTAAGGCAGTGGGGGTGAGTTTAAGTAGGGAAGCAAAAGTAAGCGATATAAAACTCCTATCGGCTCCAGTATCAAATAATACTGTAGCTAAACGCTGATTAAGAGGAAACATACCCGTGACTACGTCGGAGTTCTGCTGCACATTGCCATCTCCTAACACATAAACTCGTCCACGGGCACCATTGTTCTGATTGACATTCGGCTTTGGGCACTGATTCTTATAATGCCCCTTCTCACCGCATCCATGACAAGTTATGATCACGGGCTGCAGGTTTGCTCCCGTTGCCTTACAGTCCTTAGTCTGGTGTCTAACCCTCTGACACTTTGCGCATTTGACATAGCATGGACCGTGATGGTGCAACGAACATCGATTACATAATGGCTTCGTTCCTGAGTAACCAGTCCTCTCCATAGGAGTGGCTGTATAGGCTTTGGCAGTCTCTTGCCGACGATTCTGTTGATTGTTTCGGTTTTGATAGTTGTTTTGATGATGGCGGTTGTTGTGGCTGTTGGAGTGGTTATTGTGGTAATGGGTAATCCTCCGATCATCAAGCTTTCACTTGTTATCATTATTTCCCTGAGTAGAATTGCGTTTTATCTCTCGTTCTATTAACTGCTGAGCTACAGACATGGCCTCCTCCAAAGACTGAGGTTTTGACACCGTAACATTTCCCTCAATGCATCGAGGTAATCCTTCTGTATATTTCTCCAGCAGTTTCTCGAGATCAGGCACAACAGTTGGACACAGGAGAGCAAGTTCCTGAAACCTTCTATTGTATGTCCTGATATCCATTCCCTTCACTACAAGCTGGTGAAATTCGTCTTCCAGCTTTTTGATTTCAGTACGGGGACAGTACTTCTTCAACATTCTCCTTTTAAGATCATCCCAAGAGAGTTGATGAGCTGCTTCAATACCTAGAGTTTTGGTAGTAGCAGTCCACCAAGACAGGGCATCATCTAGTAAAGTCCCAGTAGCAAATGCGACTTTACTGTCATCCGCACATCCACTTCTTACAAAGACTACCTCTGTACGTTCAAACCAACGAGCCAACTCAGTAGCTCCTTCTGTTCCTTTGAAGAAAGTTGGTTTACACTTCATGAAGTCTTTGTAAGTGCACTTGCGAGCATTTGCAGTCTCGTTTTCTCCGTTAGGTCGGCTAGTGCTTCCGGTACGAGCAAATTCTGCTGCTTGGCTTTCGAGTGCTGCAGCAATACTGTCTGCAACAAGCTTTCGGATAGCAGCTTGGGACATGGTTGGTTCGGGGGATCTACGAGACATATTTCTATTACAAGAAAACATTCGTTTAGAATTTGCATATTGACCTTATTTATTTAACAAGGTAAAATACTGTTATAACAGTTTAAATATGCAAATGATCAGCGCTAGTTATTATCGGTCAACAGCATAATATAACAAAATTCACACCCACATGTAGTCATAAACAACTTGTAAATTTTGTCATTCATACAACAAAATTTATACAAGTGTCATTTTTATGCCACATACCCCGTGGCTGGGAAAATTGTACAAAAGCTGTATGATATAAACTACATACTAGTGTTATATCTATACTATAGATCTCATAGCTGAGATATAGTACAAAAGATAACATATATGTATATATATCTTGACCTACTGTCCGCCAGAGGTTCCCTTAAGTCGATTCTCAAGCTCGGCTATCATACTGATGAGAACCTTCATGTTTTCTTGGTGCTGAGCTTGCATTCCGGCTACTGTCATCTCTAATGACATGATCTTGTTCTGGGATGCTGCTAATTCTTAATTTCTTTTAATCATCTCTTCTATTAACATCAGCTCATTGTCATACACAAAAGGTATCTCCCTTCTGATCTGCTCAAAACGGATCTCCGACTCCTCACGGTTTTCGTCTATCTTCCGCTGCACAGCCTCTTGGCCTGTCATTAGATCTTCTACCCTATACTCGATACTTTCAATGCGCTCCAATGGTAGCTCGTCTAGATGACCCAAGGCTGTCTCAATTTGCTCCTCTTGCCGTTCTAGCCGTGATAAAAGAGTAGAGACGGTTGGTTGACGTTCTTGAGCTATTCGTGAACTTTCTCCGATCTCAAACACTCGTGGCGGAGTGGAAATCTCAGGAGAAGGTGATCGGGACGGAGCACTATATCTATATATAATAGCCCTGACCTCATCACTAAGTTCATACGGAACTGACGGAGGAGAGAAGCGGGTAAATGTCATAGGTGGAGGCACAGGAAGCGTCCTTATTCTAGCCGTCCTTCGAATTCTTTCAGTTGAAACCTGAGGTACTTCCGTAATCGAGGGGACATCTGGCTCTTCATCTGCAACGGTATGAGCCCTCTCTCTGGCCTGCAGATATGGATCATCAGGATGTGGCGCGATATCTGGCATTGGAGTATCCTCGAATGGTTCTTCAGATGGATCGGACTCCGTGTCATGCCCAAATACCGAGGAAATTTCAGGCACCACCGTGACGTCTGCTGCCGGATCTGACTGTGTCGTTCGTCCAAGTATAGTCATGATGTCCGGTACGATTGCGATATTTTCGTTATCCGTATTCGACATAGAAGTGTTAGAATGAGTAGGGGAAACCATAACCCTGTAACCACCCAGTAATTATAAATATTGCACTATGCAACTAAATGATTACGATAAAACATATATAAATAATGTTTCAGAAATACGGTGGCACGGAGGACTTTCAGTTAAGTTTATGAAAAGTGGTTATAGTTCAATGTTTGGAAAAACATTTGGTTCTCTATAACCATGAGCTCTGATACCACTCTGTAACACCCCCGTTTTCGATATTCGCAGCGGAAATATAAGTTGGGAGTTACTTCACGGTTCACAGTCATGATAATAGAAAACGACTCAAAAAGAGACGTTTTTAGATAAAATATGTTATCATTCATTATTTAAATCAGAGTACATAAGACAGGTCCGTAGGGAAGTTCAGAAATACGTTGTAAAAGTTACATTATTCATTTGAATGATAACATAGTGGACACTCTTGTTATAAGAAGAAAGTCCACAGTCATTCCGTGCCAAGATCGGTCCTTTAAATACCTGAGATGAACATGCTAAAAAGTCAACACAAAGGTTGAGTGAATCCATAGTGTTTAAATTATAATCAGTTTGAACACAAGCTAAATGGAAAGTAAAAGTTCAGTTCAGAATATAAATATATTGCCCTAAGTCTCATGACACGCAAAGCCTTAACAGAACATCAACAGTCATGAACTAATGATGTAATAATTACCCCATAATTAAATGTAGGTAACTTTGCCCCGGGTAGGAGATTTTCGGTCTCTTTATTCATCTCAAATATAATGCTTTGTATTACGTTACGGTAACATAAAGGGGTTGTCAGCCCAATAGATCTATCCACAATATTCGCGCTCACCCTAAGTCGCGGGTGATTAGAGGTTCATGATGGGGGTCTTTTTGGGCAAAAGGTAACTTAGTCAATATCAATCAGAAAAATACTTGTGTTCGGTTTGGTAGCATGTATCTCCCCACATATTTGAAAAACATGTAAAAAGTGGGACTATGAACTCACCTTGATGATCCGGATGAGAAATAATACTAAATAAAGCTGATAAACGTCTCCGGCACGCAACCTGATTCGTTATTCTAAGTTTCAGTAATCATATCCAAATATAAATAGAGGTTGTCGATGAAGTCGAAAGTTGAATTTTACTGTATTGTTTATTCCTATGTTTCTGTTTGTTTGTTACCAAATTAATAGTATGTTAGTTTTAATCATTTTTATTAATATTAATATTTATATATGAATTTACGCTTCCTACCCTATAGTTTTAGGTATTGACAATTTATACCCTCGAACTTTCACAAAATGACAGTTTTTACCCCTGAACTTTTATAAAATTATAATTTTTACCCCTGAACTTTGGTCAAATGACAACTTTAACCCTTACACTTTCGAAATTGACACTTTTTCCCCTTGAGCTGCTGGTCGACAGCAACACAAGTCCTTTCTATAAAAATTACTTTATTTTTGACAGAAAAGCCCCCTGAGACTCCTTGGTTTTCACATACGACATCCTTATTTTCATTAAACGCGTTTTTAGTTTTACAAAACAACAAGACTTTGCATGACTCTTGAAATACTTTATTTTTACCATAAAAAGAGCTTATTTCCAAAACCTTAGCTTATCATTCGAGCTTATGAGGCTCGAATGACTTATTGATGTGTTTGACTAAACAGAAAAAGGGACAATCTTTGAACCTCGACATCTTTGCGAATACTTGATGTTTTTAACTAATTCTTTTTCCAGAAATTAACCATCTATTAGGTCTATCTTGTGGGCAAAAACTAGAATTTTTAAAGAACATTTGATAGTCGAATTTGGGGTTCAAAGTATCAGACATGGTCGAGTGGGGCGACTGACCAAAATGGTTCGGTTTGAAATTTTAGGTTTAATGATTTGCGAACTTGACTTATTATCATTATAATTAGTATATTTAAGTTGTATTAAACATGTTTTAAACATATCCTCTATTGCTAAATATAGTTTTTACTCGAAATGGGTATTTAGGGTTTATTCGGTTCTAAAAATAACTAGGGCAAAACTAGTTGGTTTTTACAAGTCTTATATGCTTCTATGATTTTATTAACACATTATTACACTAGTTCTATCATTCCTTAACTAGTTTTAAAGTGTTCCCGATTTAAATTGATCCTAGGGTTCGACTAGGGTTTTGCTCGACTAGGAAATAAATAAAGAAACATTTCGTTTTTAATCTAGGTATTGTTATGTGATTATTACTAGTGATCTACAGGTAATAATAAGAAAATACTAAGTATTGAAAAGAGAGTTTAGACACTTACTCAAAGTATGGCTCGATATGGACTTTTGCTAATCAAATGGACTTGAACCGAGACACTAGTGTTTCTCCTAATCCTTGGCCTTCGAATGGGGTTTTATGAGAGTGTTTGTGAGTGTGTTTGATCAGGAATGACTGTGTTGGTTTAGTGTCGAATGGGATGTGTTGAAATGAAAACTAGGGCTCGTTATTTATAGAGAGGAGGTCTTAGGGTTTTCTAGGAAGATATTATGGGACATATGCTGACAGAAACTGCCATGGGTGCCACTTGGGAGGAGGGGGAAGAAGTGGTGATGTGTCCTTTCCCTTGCCATACACTTAACTCATACTTTTTAACCTAATGCTTGTGTTTTTGGGACAAAGAGAGGTGTAGATAAATAAGGGCTACCAAGTGGGTATCTTGAGAGTTCAGGAAACATCTTGTGATGTCAAAGATGTAGATAGATTAGTCGAATTTTAACTAGGGAGGAACTATGGTTCGATTTGTGCTTAAGAATGTGGTACATCGAGCTTAAATAGGTGTATACTAGGGATTTAAAGAGTAACTAGCTTAGTTCCTATGGTTTGATTAATTCTTTGTGTTAAAAACTATTTTTGAAAAATGTATATGTAATTTAATGTATATCGAATTATGCTTAAATAGGTAAAATTCGATTTAGTGCATAGGAAGGTTGTACAATAAGCTTAGGATGATTGTACTTAGGTTTAGAAATTAAGAAAAATATAATTTTAATGTTTCCTTAATTATTGTGATTTTTATGTAATTTTTAGTAGGCTTTAATTACATATAAATGTGATTTTTAAGTTTCGTGCATTAAAGGGTTGTACCGTGGGTTTTATGGACTTGTACAATTATTTATTAGGTTTACATATTTATTAGGAAAAATAAATATGTGGATTGGACTTTGAAATAAATAATTTTTAAAGTTATATGTATATAAATAAGAATAAATGGGTTTTTCTGCTTTAGGGACTTGTACATTGGTTTTATGGTCTAGTTATGCCTAATTGTTGTGGTAATAATTTAGGGTTTCGTTAGAAATGCTAATTATTGACAGAAGTTAAGTCTATTCGTCCTTTCGCGAATTATCGTAAAATGGTAAATGGTAGGTTGTAATATCTCATAAAGAAATGTTTATAATAAATAAACATTAAATTCGTTAGGTTGGGTTGCGTTGCGTGGGAGCACGTTTATCGAAAATGTGAGTTACGTCACATTAAATAGAAGTCACAATCAGATAATAAAAAAAATTATATGCAGAAAAAGGTAATATGTAATCTTATTAAAATATGAAACTGTTTATTACGAGGTGAAAATTTCACAGTGGTTATACAACCATACGACGGAGGTAATGTTACGTTTGGTAGCAAGCTTAAAAGTAAAATCATCGGAAAAGGTACAATCTCTCATGACTCTCTCTCTATTGATGATGTTGCTCATGTAGATAACTTAGGTCTTAACTTGCTTAGTATTAGTCAACTATGCCGTAAAAAGTATAACGTCATTTTCAGTGAAAATGGAAGTAAAATACTTAAAGACGGTATAACCGTAGGAAAAGGTGTTTTGAAAAATAACGTATATGTTATGAAATTAGACAAAACATCTAAAGACAAACTTTGTCTTACCTCTCTAGACGAAAACTCAACTCTTTGGCATAGACGCCTAGGTCACGCCAATATAAGACTTATTCAATCTCTATCATCTAAGGAACTCATTAGGAACCTACCCAAGTTGAAATACGACCAACACTTTTGTAATGCTTGCAAAATTGGGAAACAAGTTCATAATAGCCATAAGGCTAAAAACATGGTGTCCACATCTAGGTGTTTAGAACTATTGCATATGGATTTGTTTGGTCCATCCACTATACAAAGTTATGGAGGAAACTTCTATACTTTGGTAATAGTAGATGATTACTCAAGGTATACTTGGACTAAATTTTTGAAAACTAAAAATGAAGCATTTGATAAATTTGAAATTCTAAGTAAGAAAATTCAAAATCAAATAGGAAACAACATTGTGTCAATAAGAACCGACCACAATCGTGAATTTAATAACAAAACTCAATTTGGAGCTTTTTGTGATGCTAATGGCATAACACATAATTTCTCGGCTCCTCGAACTCCTCAATCAAACGGTGTAGTAGAACGTAAAAATAGAACACTTCAAGAAATGAGTTGAACAATGCTAAATGAACAAAATATACCACAAAAGTTTTGGTGTAACGCCGTTGACACATCCACAATACATCTTAAGTAAAGTCTTAATTAGACCATTTTTGAGTAAAACACCATATGAGCTTTTTAGAGGCAAAAAGCCTACTTTAGGATATTTTAGAGTTTTTGGAAGCAAGTGCTCCATTTTAAATACTAAGGATTATCTCACCAAGTTTGACCCAAATTCTTATGAAGGTGTGTTCCTTGGATACTCATAAAACAGTAAAGCATATATCGTTTTGAACAAAGAAACCTCAAGAGTCGAGGAATCATTGAACGTAACATTCGACGAAAGTCCACCTCCCTCTAAGACATCACCTTTGGTAGATGATGACTTAGTTGAAAGTCAAATGGTTGAAAACCAAAAAAATGTAGAAAATGACAAGGAAGATGAACCCTTAAATAGAGAAATAGTCAATGTCAAAGAATCCAAAAGTCATCCATTAGATAATGTCATAGGAGAAATTAATGAAAGAACATTAAGATCAAAAGTTCAAAACCAAAGTAATTTCTTTTGTTTCATTTCAACCATTGAGCCCAAAAATATAAATGAGGCCATAAAAGATGAATCTTGGGTCATAGCGATGCAAGAAGAATTAAACCAATTCATTAGAAATGATGTTTGGAAATTAGTCCCTCAGCCTAAATGTCATACCATAATTGGAACAAAATAGGTTTTTAGAAATAAAATGGATGAAAATGGTGTAGTGACTAGAAACAAAGCTAGGCTAGTAGCTCAAGGCTACAATCAACAAGAAGGTATAGACTATGACGAAACATTTGCACCGGTCGCTAGGCTCGTGTCAATTAGAATACTACTTGCATATGCATGTGCACATGACTTTAAACTTTTCCAAATGGATGTTAAAAGTACATTTCTGAACGGTTTTATTAATGAGGAAGTGTACGTAGCACAACCTCCCGGCTTTGCCGACTTTGAAAAACCTAATCACGTCTACAAACTTAAAAAAGCTTTATACGGACTTAAGCAAGCACCAAAAGCATGGTATGATCGACTTAAGACCTTCCTAGTTGAACATAAGTATACCATGGGACTAGTAGACAACACTCTTTTCACTAAGAAAAAGGGATCACAGATTATCATAGTTCAGATATATGTGGATGACATTATATTCGGATCAACTTGTCAAGAGTTATGCGATGATTTCTCAAAAATCATGCATGACGAGTTTGAAATGAGTATGATGGGAGAACTAAACTTTTTCTTAGGACTCCAAATAAAACAATTAGAAGATGGGATATTCTTTAACCAATCTAAGTACATCAAAGATATGCTTAAGAAATTCGGTCTTGAAGATTCCAAACCCATAAAAACTCCTATGTCTTCGGAAACCAAACTCACAAAGGATGAAGAAGGTGAATCCGTAGATAGCACTAAATATAGAGGAATGATTGGTAGTCTACTCTATCTAACGGCTAGTAGACCTAACATTATGTTTAGTGTTTGTCTATGTGCACGCTTTCAAGAAGATCCCAAAACATCCCATCTTGAAGCCGTAAAACAGATCTTTAGATACATTAAAGGTACTACACATTTAGGATTATGGTATCCCAAAGGAACGGGAATTGAAACCATAGTGTATGCCGACTCAGACCATGTCGG
The DNA here is from genome assembly GCA_021014915.2 of Artemisia tridentata subsp. tridentata. Taxonomy (NCBI): domain Eukaryota; kingdom Viridiplantae; phylum Streptophyta; class Magnoliopsida; order Asterales; family Asteraceae; genus Artemisia; species Artemisia tridentata. The sequence goes on along the minus strand of CP139508.1, from coordinate 332,208,714 downwards.
TGACTATGTCGATAGAAAAAGTACAAGTGGTATTTGTACTTTTGTTGGACATTGTCTTACCGCATGGTTCTCCAAGAAACAAACGGCTCTAGCAATTTCAACAACCGAAGCCGAGTATGTGTCTGCAGGAAAAGCATGTCAACAAGCACTGTGGATGAAACAAGCTCTCGTCGACTATGAGATTCAACTCAACTACATCCCTATTCTCTGCGACAACAAAGGAGCCATCGACCTTAGCAAGAATCCAGTTCAACATGCTAGAACAAAACACATAGAAATTCGTCACCACTTTCTACGCGACAATGTTCAAAAAGGAAACATCTCAATCGAGAAAGTATCCTCAGAAGACAACATTGCCGACATCTTCACAAAACCTCTTAAGAGAGAACCATTTAACCTTCTTAGACTTGGTTTAGGATTAATGGAACCTAATGTGTAGTTAAAACCTTAGCTTAAACCTTAGATTAATCAAACATGATAAAAACCAAAAATCAAAACAGTTCCCATGAAACCAATCGACCACAAGGATGAAACCCAGTTTTTGGTTCCGCTAAAACTGTGGGTTCCTGAGATGGTTTTTAAATATATCAGACAAACACCCCCTTCTCACATTCCCCAAAAACATACAAGAAACACAAACTCGACCCATAGAACCCCATTCTCAGAACTTAGGCTTTCTACTTCAACCAATTTGTGCTTTAATCCACTCTGTAAGTATCCTAACTATATCTACATTCCTGATCTGAGTATAGGATTTCTATTTCTTGCACAAAATCAAAACTTGGGGTTTATGCATAATTTTTAATTAATCATGAAGCATATTCAACAAATTGCATAACAAATCATGTTTTCCATAGTTAGGAATTGCATCTTGTAAGGCATTATCATAATTCACTAAAAACCCCATAAGAAATTTTTTATAAAAATCTTCTCACGACTAGGAAAAACTGTATTTGCACATTGTTCATACAAATAAAAACGTTATGTTTTAAACATCATTTGCATAATGTCTCTTGAATGCTAAAGGGAATACATAACTAATATGTATTTTCGGGTACATTCAAACGAAGCTACATTAAATTATGAGCATTTGGGTTATCTCTCGTTTTGTTACAAAATTTGCAAAACAAAATTTTCATGCATCAAAAGGAGTCGAGATAATCGCACCTCCACATTGTCCCCATATAGGCACACTCTAGAACATCATATCTAAAATTTCGTTAGTTTTAACTAAACTATGTAATTTTTGTGTCTAGGATATCATCATGCCTCCCACAACATACTACGACCACAAAGACACCCTTAACTACCTACCTAAACACCATAAGACCAAGGGACTTTCAAACGAACAAGTTAAGATATTTAAGGCCTTAGAAAAGAGATACGTTCAAGAGGGTAGAACAATAGATCCCTCCTTTTTAGAAGAATCCAACATCCGACAACAACTAGCCGCCATCAACTTTGATTGTCTTTTGGACATAGATGAACCTATAGTTCCTAGATTTGTGCTAGAATTCTATGCTAGTGTCGTTCATAGTTCCAATGACTATGGTCTCATAAGCATCCATTTTAAAGTCAACCAACACCAATTTAACATCCCTTTGAACCAATTCGCAGAAGTCTTAGGAATTCTGGGTGCAGGTACGTGTCTTTACACCGACAAGTGGTCATTGTCAAGTCTAGATTCTATCATTGATCGTATGCCTCCATACGACACACCCTTGACTCCAAAAGAAACCATCCGTGATCATCTCTTCCTCCCTAGGAACACCCACACTAGGACAAACCGACAAGGCCGTGAGGTCGATAGAGAACCGTTTGGCATGGAGCTAAACGAGCTTAGGCCTCAATTCAAGAAGTTGGAAGAAATTCTTCAGGAAAACGTTTTATGCACCATAGGAAATAAGGATCATCTCAATGCTAGTCTTTGTTATATGCTCTATTGTATATCAACCCATCAACTCTTTAACCTAGCTTATTATGTCGCCAAGAGAATGGCCGACATTCCGGTGTTAGGAACCACTGCCATGCGTTACGGGATGCTTCTCAGCCATCTCTATAGAGCATTTGCACCAATCCCTCCTAACGCTATAGGTTTCCTACCAGACTACGACAAGAGAGTAGCGGTGTCGAAAGGAAAACGCGCTCATCCTCCAACCTCCTCATCATCATCATCCGTAAGTGAGGATGATGGCCTGCATAACTCTAGGATTCCTCCTCCGGAATATTTGAGCCAACTTCCACCGATCGAGCAACAAAGTGAAGAATTTAAGCAGACACGTGGAATGTTCAAGAACATTGGACGTTGGATAATGAAGCTAAATAAGAAACTCGACAAGCAGTGAGGGAATAGGGAGTGTTTTGTACAAATAATTTGAAACAATGATGTGTTGAATTGTTATGTTTTTAGGATATTATCTTGTTGTTAAACATCTATGTAAACTAACTTGACTATGCAGGACGATAACACTTTGATGTTATCAATTTTCCGTGTTTAAGCCACTGTTTGGCTTAACTTCCGTATATGGTAAGTTCAAAATCCTCCATTTGATCTATATGTTACCATGTGTTAGAACTTGTGTTTTTGTTTTTAGTCAACCACAACTAATTAATTACATATGATTTAGGATAATTTTCGGGATTTCAACGGGTTTTGGGTACTTAGAAATGCCCTCTGTAAAGAAATTCTGCTTGGCAGATATGGCGGAACCAAATTTATGGTTCCGTCTGTTGAAATTTTTGGCTCTGCCAAAATAAGCCCCACGGATTCCGCGGATCCAAAAACAGGGGTCCGCCTTTGTTATCGTTTGGCTCCGCGGATCAACAGTCATATTTTTAATTTTTTAGTTCAATCCCGTACTTTAGATTATTGATTCTTGAATTAGGACTCCTTTACTGATACTTCATCACATTAGGATCATCTTAGCAACATTAGACCAATAGGAACACAATTTCCCACCAAAATTTGAAAATTCAAATTTCCACTCAAGTTACCTTTCTGTAACAAGCAAGGAACCCTCAAATTGGTTCCTTGCAATCCGTGAATCAATCACATCACTAGATTTCCCACTCACCCTTTGCATTTACTGCATATCTTCATACTCTTACTCAACTCCATCTCTATGGATTGACTTAGATGATGTGACTAACTTACTTTCTTCTTCTAAATCATTAGGAACCAACATTTTTCTATGGATCAACATCACATCCAAACACAACCTTCCATAAACCTTACTGCCTATAAATTAGAAGCTTTAGGATGATCACAATTCACACTTTCACCATCATTTCTAATAGCAATTTCTCCATATATCACCATCACTTCTATCCTCAACAATGCCTAAGTCAAAAAACTCATCCACAAGCAGACCACACAGAAGGACGGCTCGAATGAGTGTTAGACCTTGTTTCTTGAATCTCAATTCTTCATCAGAAGAATCTTCACCATTGAACATTTCCTCACCCATTGCTAATGAAAACTTCCTCACTCTATCAACTCCAACACCACCTCATATCATCATCAACACTCCACCACCAACCATAACTCCAGTGGCTACCATACCACCACCCGCTCCATCTCAACCAACAAGATCACCATCACCTCCTCATTCACCACAACTTCAGCCCATTGAGTTGTTTGCAACTTCACCAACATCACCTCACCCATATTTAGAAATTTTGGAAGACCTTCCACCTAGGTCCACAAATCCACCACCATTGCCTTTTGAGGCCAAAGAACCACTCCTCTTCCATCCCATCTATAAGGATATTCACGGTCCTCTTTACCGTGATCAAGCACCACCACAACCGCAACCTCAACCTCTTTCACCAACATCCACCCTTAATGCCATTGATGAGGGAATGTGGATAAACCAATCCCAAACCCAAGGCGAGATCAATGAGGAACTTGATCGTCTTTACGCCTTCTCCAATATGGTAGATTCCCACCTTAATGATGCCATGGATTTGCAATCCACTTTGCTAGCTTCCATCATGTCTCCCACATATATTCCACCACCTCCACCATCAAACAACCAACCATCACCACCTCCACCATCAAAAAACCGACCACCACCACCAACAAATAATGAACCAACCCTTCCACCCAACTTCCCTAGACATGGATGTTCCATGTGTGAAAGGACCGCCCACTTAACTCAACGGACCAACATTTTGGTTCACGAGTTACAAAACGAAATGCGGTTCATTTTGAACCACATCCTAGAGCGCCTAAATGCACTTTCACATCCTCCGCAATAGATGCTAGAAGTTTCTCCTATGTTTTCCTTTTATAGGACTTTTTAGGACTCTTCCTTTTTAATTTTTAGGATTATTTTCTTTTTATTTTGTAACACCTTAATTTGTGACTTTGGTCACAAATAATTTTTAATGGAAGGATGTTATGTTAATGCTTGTGTGTGATCACTTATTTTTATATTTGGTTGGGTTGAACTACTAACATTTGCATCATTATATGGTTGGTTTGAAGTATTGACTTTGTTTGACTTTTGTGCTTGGTTTGAAAAATTATAGACTACATCTGTTACGACCAAGAATCGTCTTTTATCACCTTCTGGTGGACGAGGTTGATGAAAATAGATGAGATTCATATTCGGTTTTGAGAGAGGAAGTGTAGAGAGAAGGTGGAGAAACCTTGGATTTTATTGAAATGAAAAGGATAAGATTTCACAGCCACACCCCACAAGTGAAGACTTGTGGGGTATTTATATGCCTTACAATACAACTATTGGAATATTACATTATAAGTCCTTGCACTATATGCAAACTAGTTGTCTATTTCCAATTCACGTAAATATCGCACAGCTTCATTTCTAACAATCTCCCTCCAGCTGGAGATATACGTGAATTGGTTACAATGATTCCTAACAAGTACATAACAATGATAAATACAATGCTGAAGTAGAGCAGTTTCCTCTTGAGGATGTCTTCATAGCTCTTGATCTTCTCGTATCTTTCTCAGCTCACTTGAATTACTTGCAGGATCACTGTAGTGATCTAATTGGGTTATTACTCCCTCCCAATTAGTAAGGCATTTTCTTTTACATGCTCCCTCCCAAATTGACAACCCGTTTGATATACCCCTGATGCTTGTAGAAGAAGTTTCTCTGAAATCTTGCCCAAATTGTCTTCAGTCTCTTGCACAGCGGAAAATGGATTATAGACTGATAACTTGTAACTTCTTCACAGGTTTGTTTGGGGAGCATCATATCGACATCTTCAGCTCACTTAGAATGCTTCCAGTTCTTCATAAACAGCCCCGATGTACACATTTCTCCCTCCAGGATGATGACGATCTTTCGGACTCATCCTACATATGTGTACATAGACATATCAACTAGAAGCAACATACAAATCAATACCCCATGAGTGGATGTCGATAACTATTCTCTCTACAATTCTCTTTAGATCAATCTCTTCTCAAACCTCTTGTATCAAAACAACGGCTTTTTGTAGTGACTGCTGATGGAGAAACCCACTATGACGAACTTGAGACTGAACTAAAATAACCCAGACTTATGACTTAAACTTGCACGAACGTGTGACTAAGAACCTATACTGAGCACTACAACGTAACTCCTTATAGCATAGGTCGTTTCATATACCCATCCATCCTTCCTTAACAGTATATGAACCTCTCTTGAATTATCCACATCTTTGTGTGACACTGAGTACTACAACGTATCTCCTTTAAGTGATAGTTAACTAGGTCTTCGTCCATCCTCCCCTTGACCTATGAAAACTAGATAACCCAAGACTTGGTCACTATTCTATAAATGCTCAAACAAGGATCTCGAAGAATCATGCATCCAACCAACCCCGATATCTTCAAGATACTAAGTACACGTACCCGTGATATTCCACTTCAACTTCAAATAAGTAATAATGAATCATCCTTGTAGTCACAGTTGATAATTTAGCCATTGTCATTTGATTGCGATTCTTGATCAGGATCTTTTCGGCTATACGTGGTGATTTTGAGGATGTATACCCGAAATATCATTTGTGATTTTGGTGTGAAATATGCCATAAAATGACATTCTAATGATGCTGGAAAATTTTGAGTTTAAGAAATTTTTACGCCAAAAATTCCCCGAAAAATTTGAATTTTGGACAAAAAATTTGAATTTTGGGCCAAAATTTTCACTCTTGTACCAGAATTTGAATCTCGCGTAAAAATGGACTGTTAAGTCTCTCCTCCAAATTAAATTTTACTCAAATTTTCCCGCCAAAATACTCTTTTTTTTTTTTTTTTTTTTTTTTTTTTTTTTTTTTTTTTTTTTTTTCCAATTGCGAAATGAAGGTCCATATGCGAAGGCTGCTTGAATTGCGAAACAAAGTTGAATTTCGAGATAACACCCCAATTGCGAAAGTATGGTCAATTGCGAGACCAGTGTGAATTGCGAAACTCCACCAATTCCAAAGAAAAGAAGCAATTGCGAGAGATGTGGCAATTCCGAAAGAAACTCCAATTTCGACAGAATAGTCAAAAATGAATTTCGATAACTATCACAATCTTGTACAAGAATGTGATAAGACTTAGACGAATTGCGAAGGATGATCAATTGCGAGGCTGAGTCCAATTTCTAAGGAATGTGCAATTCCGAAGGATTTGCCAATTTCGAAAGTCTGCTGCTTTTCACCAACTATTTCGTCCTTTTCTTTACAAGCCCACTGGTTTGCCCATACTCACTGTCAACTTTCACTAACTTTCACCAACCTTACACATCAATAATTCAAGGACTAAAATAATCAATTATAATCCAAAAACAAATCTTATCCAAGATTTATTGATGATTGTCGATCTAGGGGCCAAGAACAAACCAACAATTTGATCTTTCCAACCAAGATTTGAGTGAAAACTAGGAAACCGTCACAACCCAACTCGTTAAATCTATAACAAACGCAACCTTGCCCTTGATTTTGTGTACGATTCCAAGATAAACACCAAAAGGTCACGTTTTTATGAAAAAAAACGCAACAGTTGGGTTCTTTTTAACATAAATCGAACACAAACAAGATAGAACACACCAAAAATCACATATTTTACCTCAAACACACCACGATTCGCCCCTGGTTAGCTCTGATACCAATTGTTACGACCAAGAATCGTCTTTTATCACCTTCTGGTGGACGAGGTTGATGAAAATAGATGAGATTCATATTCGGTTTTGAGAGAGGAAGTGGAGAGAGGAGGTGGAGAAACCTTAGATTTTATTGAAATGAAAAGGATAAGATTTCACAGCCACACCCCACAAGTGAAGACTTGTGAGGTATTTATATGCCTTACAATACAACTATTGGAATATTACATTATAAGTCCTTGCACTATATGCAAACTAGTTGTCTATTTCCAATTCACGTAAATATCGCACAGCTTCATTTCTAACATATACTTAGTTGACTTTTTTAGTCAAACGGGTTTAACTACTATTCTTGGTTGAACCTTTACTCATGCATCATATTACTTGGTTGGCTTGAATCATATACAACTAACCTTTGTTTTGTAGCATTTCTCAGCCTTAGATCATATACGTTGGTACCCTAGCAACGGGGAGTATTGATCAAGGGGGAGCATATCATGTACTAATCTTTGTTTTGTAGCATTCATAATCCTTGCATCATATACGTTGGCACCCTAGCAAAGGGGAGTATTGATCAAGGGGGAGCATATCATACACTAACTATTGTTTTTGTAGGTTCATTCATGCATCATAAACTTGGCACTCCAATTAGGGGGAGTATTATCCAAGGGGGAGCTATTAAGTTCTCAAAATCCATGAATCATCATACTTGGTAGTCCAAATTAGGGGGAGTAATCACCAAGAGCCATTCACCACATTCCGCTATGCATTTCTTCTTTTTGTTTCGATAAAAAGGGGGAGATTATATTAAACTCATACATTACATTCATTACATGTTTTACGCCTAAATAGATTTCAAAACTTGCATAAAACTAGTTTAATCTATATTTTTAAAAGAATTACACTTTACTTATTCCATTGCTTAAAAATAAATTTTATGTTTTGTCATCAACAAAAAGGGGGAGATTGTTAATACAAATATCGTCCTAAAAACGTTATTTATATTTTACGATCTTTGCTATATTTTGTTAATGACAATTATAAACTTTATCTTTAGCAAAGCATAAATATAAGTTAAAGTCTTTTACATTTATAGTAATAAGCTTTTAAATCTCATCATAACATGCTACATTCATCACTAAATGTATGCATACTTATATACATTTACATGTTTACATTTTTATTCTAAAAATGGAAATATGTACATGACATCATTGCATACATCATTTGGATATCTTTAGGATATCTTGAAGATTTATAGAATATCATGGAAAGATCTTCAAGCAAAGAATTGGATTTGGTAATATCTTGGATAGATTTGGAAAGATATGTGAAGATTTGCTGTCAGGTTCTGGCGGAACCAAACAGCATAAGGGACGGAACCCTTTATTTGGTTCCGCCCAATCCGTGGCCTGTTTTGGCATTTTGCCTATAAATAGCAGGCCACTCATTCTTGTTTAATCATCACTCACATAGCATAAACTACATTATACATTATTTCATATATTACTAACCCATTCATTCATTCATTTCATTTGTAGTGATCTTTCTTTTGTAGCAAAGAGATCAAAGCATCACAAGCTTCAACATACTGTTGCAAGACTTGTTAGTTTAGATACTGTGTGATTTTGTAGTTTATCACACATCATTGTTGTACCAAATATTCAGTAGTGATCGATTAGTGTTTTAGTCCTCAAAACACATAGAGTGTCGGGAGTGGTTGTACCCTTGTAAAAGAACTCAGTATCTAGCTTTGTACCGGAAAAAGTGTAAGCAACGTGTATAAAGGTTTTCTCCACCGAGAAGGGAGCTTGTTTCTTAGTGAAGAAAAACTCTCGAGTTAGAGGCTCGAGGAGTGGAGTAGGGCAAGGAAGAAAGTCCTTGTAGGCCGAACCACTATAAATATCCATGTTGTGGTTTTATCGTTTCTTTCCTTACTTGCTTTATTTATATTGTTTGATTGTTTGCATTAATTTGAAATCACGTTAAGTATTCAAAGCAAATTAATTTTAAAACGGTAAAAAATATTCAACCCCCCTTTTAGTTTTCCACACTACATATTGAATATTGTAATTTATGTAGGGGAAAAAAGCATATATAATATGGTATGTATTGTTTTAGTTGCTGTTATTTGGCATATATTAATGGTAAGTTTATAGAAACGAATTTTCAAATTTGTTCCGAGTTAGATAATGAATCAAACTTTTAAATCTGTCAAAACTAAGTAAATATGATAACTGGCTCACGTCCACCATTATACATGTAATTTTTCTATTTCTTAATGTCTGATTTGGATGTAAGTTAGATGTAGTGATGTACACTTGGATTTAGAGTATACGGCGCAGGGGTTTGTTACCCACCTCAACCAAAACAACCAATGGCGCCGTCGTTGCTGCACCGTCGGCGGCGCCATTAGCGCACCGTTGGGGGATCCGTTGGTGGACTGGTGGAGCGTTGTTCATATTCCTTTTTTTTAGCGAGTGGGTATTTTTGCGGGACCCACATACACCAATATCAGTTATTGGTTTCGTTGTTAAGAGAGTGTTTTAGTTATTGATGTGGTATTGGGGATATATAGATCGTCGAAGTCTGCTGGAGAAAGGTTTTTCAGAAAATTGCTTTTTAGGGTTTATTAGGGTTTATAATCAAATTCCTTATTCTGCTAGAACTATTTATTATGGAAGACGATTATCATGTTGAAAAAATTCTTATCTTAACCTTGTTGAAGCCTGTGTTATTCAAAGAAAGAAGGTTTTACTTTGGAGACTCACAAACTAATCGAAACCCTAACTTGTGAAGTTCAGATCTGTATGGTTTCTGATTATGTGGCGATCAAGGAGAATAAATTGAAACCTTAGATAGAAAATCGTCCATTAAACCTTTTATAAATCATCAGACGTTTTCTTGCTTCACTGATTGATCATAACATTCCTATATTGTTTCAGGTTTTAGGTTTTTATTAAAATCGTTTTTGTTATTATGAGATCTCTTTAAAACCCTAACTGATGAGTTTTGGATAATTGAATTCTGGAATGTGATGTGTACATACTGCTGCTGCTTATTTTAACAGATAGTGTGGCTACGTTGTGTGACTGGAGCAGACTGGTGTTACTGGATGGGAGTAATTCTGTTGCTTTTGAGAAGCAATTTTACTTAGTGCTGCTACTTCTATTCATTGTATTACTGCTACTTATTCCTCATATTTAGTACTGCTAGTTCTTTATTCGGTTAGTACTGCTTATGAAAAGTTTCTGCTGCTGCAACTTTTTAGTACTGCTACATTCATGTTAATATTGCTGCGTGGCAATTTGGACATAGTGCTGCTCGTTTAATCTAGAAATGTAATGAGTAGATTAAATGGTTTTGTTCTCGGATGAGTTTGACACACACAGAGGATTGTTTGATTTCAAAGTTCAAGATATCAGATATTGTTACACTTGTTATTTGGACTTTGCTGATTGTTCAAGTAGTTATCATGTCAATGTTAAGGGGAAGATTTCTACTTTCTACTGCTCAACCAAAGAACTATTCTTCATTGTTACTACTGCTTGGTCGCAAATACTATTGTAGTCATTTTTAGTAAGCTATTTGGTGCTCGTTCATGGATGATACTACATGGTGTTTGTTACTATGGTGGTTAGTTATTTGAAAAGTTCTTATGGTTACTACATGCATCATTCGAAGGGAAGGTTTTTACAACTGCTAGTTGTTATTATTAATGATGGTCTAGGTTTCTTTTGTCTTGAGTTCATTTTTAGTAACCATTTTGGTGTTCTTCATGGAGGGTAATTCAAGACATTGAAAAACTGGATTGGAAGTATGATAGTGGTTCGTGGTTGTGAAGTTCAAAGTTGCATTTACTTATAGTCTCCTTGTGGATTATGCCAAAAAGGGGAAGTAGCAGTACTAAATGCAACTTTGATCTTCACAACCACGAACTACTATCATACTTTCAATCCAGTTTTCCAATTTCTTGAATTACCCTCCATGAAGAACACCAAAATGCTTACTAAAAATGAACTTAAGACAAAAGAAACCTAAACCATCAATAATAATAACAACTAGCAGTTGTAAAAACCTTCCCCTCGAATGATGCATGTAGTAACTATAAGAACTTTTCAAATAACTAACCACCATAGAAACAAACACCATGTAGTACCATCCATGAACGAGCACCAAATAGCTTACTAAAAATGACTACATTAGTATTTGTGACCAAGCAGTAGTAACAATGAATAATAGTTCTTTGGTTGAGCAATAGAAACCATGTAGAAAGTAGAAATCTTCCCCTTAACATTAACATGATAACTACTTGAACAATCAGCAAAGTCCAAATAACAAGTGTAACAATATCTGATATCTTGAACTTTGAAATCAAACAATCCTCTGTGTGTGTCGGTTGATATCACAAATAAATATCATGTACATTAAACAGTAACAATTCAATATAACCATATTCGATCACCATCACCAATAAATGCCAAATCATGTAGCATTAGAGTTAAGCAACTCAGGAGTAAACCAATCAGACTTATAAGCATTAGGACCAATAGATTTCGTTGTCTCCAAGTCCACATTAAGACCAGATCATGCAACCATGAAAGTCCATATACAAATGATTGAGCAGCATGAATATAAACGAGCAGTAGTAAACCAATCAGACTTATAAGCATTAGGACCAATAGATGTCGTTGTCTCCAAGTCCACATTAAGACCAGATCATGTAACCATGAAAGTCCATGTACAAATGATTGAGCAGCATGAATATAAACGAGCAGTAGTAACTGGGAAGTAGCAGTACTAAGTGTATACGCAACAGTACTAACCCAGTGTTGATGATCAGCAGTAGTAAACATAACATCTTTGTAGCAGTACAAACCTGCGTCAACTCAGCAGTACTAATATGATAACTTCGAGCAGTACTAAGTCTCAACGAGAAATACTAACTAACATATAATGAACAATACTAAAAATGTAGCAGTACTAACTTGAATCACGAACAGTACCAATATCAAACGCAGCAGTACAAAGTTCAAATGGGCAGCAGTACAAACTCGGAAGATTAAAGATAGATACCACCAGTAGACCATGTATATTCCACCGCAATCACTAGCAGAGAAACAAAATAACAGCGTCTATCAGACCACTTATATCCATCTCCATAGTTATGAAACCCTAATTCAGAGTCGCAGCATCATTAACCTTGAAGAACTTCGTGTACATCAGCATCTCTATTAGGGTTTGTTATAACCCTAAATACTTCATGACTGGAATACATCAGACACCTTAAAGTTTCCAAGTTGTAGGGTAAACATAGAAGAACAGCGATTGAAACCCTAAAAACGATACACCTTTGTTGATCTAAAGCTGCTTTCTTTGTAAACGGGATTAGGGCATTAAGTGAAATCCAAATTAACCAACATTCATGAAGAAAACAATCAGTAGAATAAGAAAATCATGAATACAAAACCCTAAAAATCGAATTTCAGAAAAACCTTTCTGCAGCAGACTTCAATGATCTATATCTTCCAAACGATTGCTCAGATTGAAGATCCCTTCGGTGAGAATCTACCTTGATGTATAAAGAACCTCTAGTAAAAATTTCGTCAAGATCCAACGGTTAACGAATGAGATATCACCTTTTAAAAATAGCACTCCAGAAAGTTACAAAAATAAAACTAAAGTTGATTTTGTTCTTCTTTCTTCGAATAAAAACCTTGTGAATCCCTAGATCACGAGCTCCCCGAGCTCTGATACCACCTGATAAATCGTTTGTAAGCTCAGATTGATTAAATCTTATCTAGGGATAACAATAACAAAGACAATAAGATGCACACCGGAATAATTAAATAACAATGTTATTGTATAAGGTTTCTCGTCATCATCTCTTCTATAACACAATAACAACCGACACAATAAGCCCCAATACTACGTGATCAAGTGCAGTATGGTTACCTAGTCTAACAGGAATCATAAGATCCTTAAAGCTTAACAAAACACTAGCCCTAGGCGTTTTCTATAACCTACACGCCTAGGTTACACACACACCTTTCCTGGTGTTTTACATCTTGACACACACTAAACATAAGACCTGTATTCTCTTTATATAATAGAGAATTAGGTTTACAAATGATATTTTCTAGAATAATAAAAGAATTTCTGTAATCTTTTCACTACCACAAAAACGGGCTTTTTGTAAAGTTTCATCCTTTGTCTTCATAAATCCTTCATCTTTCATGTGTTTTGTCTTATCAACTCAAATATAAAACCCGAGATGGTTCTGCGGTGGCACTGAAGTAGCACGCCAATAATAAGTTTTATGGGTCACGTCATCAATCTTCCTCAAAATTAAACCAGCAAATTGTCCAAGGAGCTCCATTCTTTTCGGAAAATTTTATAACCAAAAAAAAAAAAAAAAGTTAGTACAATTCACATTCCCGGACGATATATCCTCCACCTGCATCTAATATTTACTTACCAAAATTATCTCAAAAACAAGATACAACCTCGTGATAAAACTCATAACTCTAACCCAAACCCATCAAAATTAACCACAATTAATAGCTACAGTGGTAGATATGGCGATGATGGAAAAATGAAGTTCAAGACATGGGAATTTTGAAGCTTTGGCCCGTAGTGGTTTATTTTTTCATTAGGTGAAGATGGGGTTTGTTTTGATCTCGTAACAAGGTTGAAATGGGGTGTAAGAAGTTCGGGTCAAAATTTTTACAAGTCTGCATGGAAAATATTCGTGTAATATTTCTACTTTTATCACAAAACAAGAAGTTTGGTTTACTAGAATATGGTAAATAAGTAGCATTATCTTTTGTTAACTTCATTAAACCTCTTATCTTTCCTCCATAAGTTTACAGTTTGAACATGCATAATGAACAAATTTAGGCCGAAATTTTCATGTCTAGCACTAGGAGCAGTCACTAAAAATGTCAGTTAGTCATATATCCAAATAGTAGATAAGGTATTGAGCATCGCATATAGTTTCGTAACTCATGATGCTATGTGATTAAGAGATGCACAAACATGCCTTGGCTGAGACCCTGGCTTAGCCTGGGACTAAACGTCCAGTCTTATGACTGATTATGCCCAAATTAACGTCGGTGCTAAGGTCCGGGCCCGAAGCCCAGTGTAACTGTTGTCATATACCCAAAAATCTTGTTTTACAACCTAAATATTCTAACAGTAACATGCAGCCACGCAGTGTAGTTTGTAATCTTGTGTATTTGATATATTCTATGATGAGATATTAATTATATTGAACATCAAACTCATACACTAGTATTCGGTTTGAGTGAGACTCCTTGTTGTTTTCTTTACATATTTGACAAAATTTTCGACAGAATTAGTTGCACCATCAATCCCTCAAGCTAAGATAATTATTTATAAACACTATCAAATCCTTACGCGTATGACATTTGGCAAAATCACATATCTAGGTAACGAAACAGAAGTAGTGAACACAAGTTACATAATTTGTTATAGTTTTGTAATAACAAATTAGAAAAACATTGTCGTGACTACCTATTGTCTAGTTTTCTCAATTACAAATACATTCTTTTTAACATCATTTACTTGATTAGCCACTCATATAATTAGTGACAACCTTCCTTTCATGAGATCAGGATCGACCAATAACAAATAAAAACATGATCTTAAAAATCATCCAATCAGACAACTTGTCAACCCACTCTAATTTACTCACACAATTCCCAAAAACCAAAACAAATACACAATGGCAAAAACATAAATAAACAAAACCCAAAGACAAATCCCAAAAAGCAAAACCAGTTTAAAGTTTAAACAACCAAAACACACAAACACTTCACTCACCGTAGGTTGTTACTATTGGATACCATGAAGAACACCCAATCAAACATTATACCACTTCTTTTAATCATCACCGTAGCAACCAATCTCGTACCATCTACAGCTGTGTCACCAGCTGTGTCACCAGTTGTGTCACCAGCAGTGTCACCAACAGTGTCACCAGTTGTGTCACCAGATGTGTCACCAGCTGTGTCTCCAGCTGCTGTTACATCTGGTGAAAAAGTGTCGTTCACTTTATACTATGAAGCGTTGTGTCCCCACAGTGAGAATTTTATAGTCAACTATTTGTATAAGATTTTTGAGAAAGGGTTTATTTCAATAGTTGATCTTAAAATTAGTCCTTATGGTAATGCTAGGGTTGCTTCTAATGGTACCATCATTTGTCAGGTTTGATCTTAAGCTATAACTTTTCTGACAAATTGTCCAACGAGCTCCATTTTTTCTGACAATATATAAATAAATAAAGAAAAAGTTAATACAATCCATTTTCCTGGACGATATTTCCTCCACTTGCATCTAATATTACTTACCAAAATTATTTCAAATCCTTTCAATCTAAAAATTCAACATCACAAGATCAACCTCGTGATAAAAACTCATAACTCTAACCCAAACCCTTCAAAATTAATAAAATGCCCCTGTAGCCATTGTTCATTATCTTTGAATTTTTCAACCAAACAAATAATACACGCAAAGATTGCAAAACAGAAGTAAACAAAATTTGGAAAACCAAGCATTACAAGAAAAGGAAAAAAAACATATCTGCAACGATGCACATAGCAAAATTCAAAGAAGATGAAACTTTTCTAAAAATAACCATTTTTACTGGTGGAAGATGGTAACCACTACATGTGGTTGCCGTTGGTTGTGGTCGGCGTTTGCAAACGGTGGTGGAATGTGGTAACCACGACATTTATATTAATCCGGTAATATTCTACTTTATCACAAAACAACAAGTTTGGTTTACTAGAATATTGTATAAAAAAGTTTGTTATCTATTTTATAGCTTTAACCCTAATGGTAAATAAGTGCATTATCTTTTGTTAAGTTCTAAATATCTTGTTTTTCATCGATAAGTTTACAGTTTGAAGAGATATAATTAACAAATTTAGGCTGAAATTTTCATGTCTAAGACTAGGAGCAGAGTCACTAAATGTCAGTTAGTCATATATCGAAATGGCAGATATAAAAGGTCCCAACAAATTAAGGTATTGAGCATCTCATATAGTTTCGTAACTCATGATGCTATGTGACTAAGAGATGTGTTAGACTCGCTTTTTCACAAAGATGCCTTGGCTGAGACCCTAGCCTAGCCTGCAGTCTTATGACTGATTATGCCCAAATGTCTCCGGCCCCGAAGCCCGGTGTAATTGTTGTGTTCCCAAACTCATGTAATTAATTCATAGGTAATATTTTGATTTTCATATACCCACAAAATCTTGTTTCACCACCTAAATATTCGAACAGTAACATGCAGGCATGCAGTGTAGTTTGTAACCTTGTGTATTTGATATATTCTATGGTGACATATAAATTATATTGAACATCAAACTCATACACTAATTTATACACGTTATCCAACTTACGACTTGCACGCGCGCGCACACACATCTAATATACTTGGGATGTCGCTAATTGGTAGAAGGCCGTTATTGCGCAAACATGCAACATTTAATAAAAAAAAGTACTTTGTTCTATATAAACGTGCATCCTGAGATGGTTATGGAAAAATCCGAGAAACGGCCGTAAGAATAACGGTTAGGTGGCATATATTATTGTTGATACAAAAGTTGGGCGTTCCTTGTTTCCGTACCAATTAGATCTTAATGCTTGAGACCTGCGCACTAAAAAAACAAAAAGACACCGTTAGGCTTATCGTGGGATTGTCTCCCACGATTATCCTCCGGCGTGAGAGTAAGTAATCGGTTTTAGGGTTTAGTTGAAGAGTTAGGGTTATCAATCATACCTTTAATGAGAGTCGAGAGACTCTTTATATACACACGAAACCCTAGTTGGTTTCGTGTTCCTCACGCCTCAGCGTATCCCGCATGGGTCGGTTATTTGATACATATCTCATAATAAGAGATATCCTATATCAAAACCATAAATAACTTTGGGTTTAGGCCATTGTGAGCCCAAACCGTTATCGTGATAGCCCATTCGTGATGGGCTTGAGCCCATTCGTGATGGGCTTAAGTATTAGTAGCGTCCATTGGTCGGGTTCGTAACCCGAGTGCGGACTATACGTCATCATGTCTCCCCAGTCTAGTATGCGTAGTGTAACGACTGCGGATGCTAGACTAACAAATGTAGCCAAAATATTCCTCGATGCGTAGCGGGGAAGTTTCAAATGTTTCCCGCCAAAATTAGCAAATTAACCTAGTCCAAGTACATCTGTATCGCCTTCGAAAATTGTGAGGGTTGGGTGAAAAAGTGCTTTACCTTTTTGCGTCCCAGCCACACGATTGGGGCAAGTGGGGTACATGTGTCATCCATCCACCAATATGTGTAACCTTATATAAAGGTTAGCCGTCGCTTCACTGTGGCTACCACAGTAAAAAACATCATTTTTCACCATTGTTAAACCTTCAAAAAGCAATAAAAAATCAACGAAAGCCAAGGTAATAGCGCGTGCGCTTTAAATCCTAACCATGGTGCTTCAGTTATCTGATTTTAATTTTGATTTATCTGCGGACGAACTTCTTCAGTTCACATCAGATTATTACATCCCTCTCGCATTGCATCCGGAAGTTCCGGTGGCGAATGCGTCAATAGCGAACTTCCCGCAAGGGAAAGTGGGGGTTTATACGCGCTTCTTCGAATTTGCGAACCAGCGTGTGCCCATTTCCCTATTTTTGTGCGATATTTTAAACCATTATCGCTTACATATTTCACAACTGCACTGTATAGGTGCAGCGAAAATAACCAATTTTGAGGTAAATTGTCGCCTGTTGGCGATTGAACCCACAATCCATCTATTCCGCGCGTTTTACCACACGTCGTGGTCAAACGGGTGGGTATCTTTCTCCAAGCGCGCAGGGTCACTGCAGTGCTATACGGAGAAATTAGACGCACTGAGGGTTTGGAGGGAAAAGTTCTTTTGGGTTGATAGTGCATTTTTTCCATGGATTTTTGAGTTCTATACTCAAGAATCATTACCGAGAGATGAGCGCCCCATCCCCGGAACGTATAGCGCAGAGGATGCGGAGACCATTAATGCCAACCGCATACCGATCAAGGCGTATCCAGAGGAGTTTTTGGTGCACATGGGCATCAGCCATAATTATTTCGGTAGTCCAGAGGAGGTGCCTACTTTTTTGGACGAGAATAGCCGGGGTGGGTGCTTGTCTCTTCCTTCCTCTTCGCTTATTAGTTGTAAGCGCTCTTCCCTTTGTAGCTTGTCTAACTTATTTTGTGTTTGTTTAATGTTTGTTGCGCAGAGATGGATCTGTTCAGCGTTGTTCGCTTGGAGAAGCCGAAGCAAGTTACTGTGGGTGTGCGCCCATTAAGAGATGGCGAGGAGCCGATTCTACAGGCTACTGCGGGGCGCACGATGGAGATTGTGCAGGAAGAATCTGAGGATACGCCTCTTGTTATTTTAGAGGCGACGCCTCTTCGCAGTTTTCCCAGTCCTGAGGTACAAATGGATATAGAAGAGTTATCGCAGACTGACTCGTCAGACAGCGTGGGAGTTTCTATGAGTGAGTCTGAGGGCGCTGGCCAGGGGGTGAAGTGCAAGGCAGTTGCTGGGGATGATGGCGCTAGTACATCCAAGAGAAGGCGCCATCTTATTTCTAGTGAGCCCTCATCATCAGAGGAGAATGCGTCGCAGAAGGATACAACTGAAATTCCTTCTCTCAAGTAAGTAATTAGGCTTGTATCTTTAAATCTGCATTTCTTTATTCCGTAATGATACTATAAAGTAGTTCTGTTATCTGCGTGCAGTGTTGAGGTTGCTGCGCGCGCTGGGGAATCGCCCCCCAAGGCGGGTCCTTTGCCTGCTGATCATCCTGCTGATCATCTTGCACAGGGGGGCCAAGAATCTGGGACAAAGGCTCCCGAGGATGTTCCTACAGAACAGTTGATTGAGGAGCTGTGCTTGACTGCTGCACAGCTGAAGGCTAGGTATGCGGGTGAAAGTAGCCTTAGTGTGCAGAAAGATGAAGAGATCGCTTCTTTGAGAGCTCAGTTGGCGGTAGCGCAGGCCGAGGTTAGGGCAACAGATGCTTATGCTCGAAAGGTCGCTGAAGAGAAGATGTCTTTGCTTGTTGAAGTAGGTCAGGAGCGTGCTGCGTTCACAAAATACCAGAACACTTGCCTTTGGGTGTTGAAATATATGGAGCTGAACAAGAACACGCACATCTCCCAGTTGGATGACTTTCGTAAGGTTGTGCAGGATTCGCTGGAGAAACAGGAAATGAAGCTGCGCAAGCTGAGCATCGAATATGACGAAGAGCTGTACCCTCACCTGGTGTCATCAGTTGCTGAGCGCAGGTGGCTTATAAGCCATGGTTTGCGTCTCGCTGCTATGGGGACTTTGGAGTCGCAGGAGGTGAAGGGGGTATTTGGGGAAGTTGTTGAGCGCGCGTTGGCACGTGGCCAGGCGCAGGCTATAGAGGAGCTTGTTGAGAGCAATTTGTTGATCGTGCCTGTTACTCAAGTACCGGGTTACAACGCCAACTCCTATGATGAGCTTGTCACTGCTATGGAGAAGATGAAGCTACTTGATCTTCCTCATATTGCCCAGTTAGAGCGCGATCAAGATTATCCCATAAGCGTAATTATGGAGGGACTAACCTTGGCCAGGCACACAGCGGAGGGCGCAGAGGCACATCCTGACTACTTCCTCAAGCCAGATGTGTCGCAGTTGCAGGTACCTATCTTTGCCCGCCCTCGTGACATCCTTAATCCGTTTGCCCTCGACAAAGAGGTCCCGCTGAGGAAATCCTTAGAGGCGCATGCTATGAGACTTGCAAAGAAACAAGGTGTGAGGGGAAAGGCCATCCTTTGTGGTGTTGGAGCTGCGCATATACCTAGATCTGATGGGGGTACCTGTTAGCGTGCCAACAGTGTCGCCTAAGGATAGTGATCTCCTCAGGAAGCTTGAAGAAGCTGGGGGTACTGCATACCATGTTGGTAGCTCGGGTCTTAGACGCACCCGTAGTTTGTCTTGGTAGTTTTTGTAATAGATTAACATTTTATTGTGCATGTTGAGTCTATATCTTGTATGAACTCGTAGTCTACAATAAAATGTTGAAAAGTACGATTGTTCGTATATTATGTCAAATGTGATTGTAGTTTATAATGTTTGTACTTAGTTATGTTGTCTTTGCGTAAAAGACGCTTATGTTATGTCTAACATAGCAACTTGTTGTGTACATATTTAAGAAAATTTATAAAAAATCCATAATTGTGTATGAAGTTTATAAAATTTACAAGTTTATTGATGTATATGCAGCGTACTGCAAATAGTATGTCAAGGAATTAAGTGTCTTAGTTCCTAAGTTGTTAAACGCGCACAGTGTGCATTGTTGTGTATCCGTCGTGGGATACACATTGAACTTACTCCAACGTCTTGAGAGTAAGGTGTTTAACAAGGATACGTGATCCGATGTTGATGGGTTTGCAACCCTCTTACTCAACGAGTTATTTAGTAGGTTTACTCATCCTTTTACCATCGTGGGTTTTAATAAGTGCATGCACGCCATGTAGGCAGAAATTAAAGTAACAACAATATTGAGACATAAATAACATGTAAACAATAAAGTGAAATGTATCGCGGAATTAGCTAGAGACCGCGACATTTGAATTAATACTTGCAAGTTTTTATAAAAAAGAAAGACATTTTTCTAAATGAAACAAAATGTAAATACACGGATATTTATTAAGCACTTACTAAAGTGCGGAGGTGTCCGTGTGTGAGGTCGTAACCTTTCCTAAAGATAACATCTCTTGAGATTGCAAACATTTCATGTGCGCTGTAGCTCGCGGCCATCCATGTCACGCAGCTTGTATGCGCCTTTACCTAGTGCTTCAATGACCTCATAGGGTCCTTCCCACTTTGGTCCAAGTTTACCTGTATCTTCTGCGTGGCTTGCATCGTTAGCGCGATAGACAAAGTCGCCTGGTCTGAATGAGGTGCTTCGAACTTTAGCGTCGTAATATCCCTTCATTTTTGACTTGGCTTTTGCTTCGCGTATAGCTGCGCGTTCACGCCTTTCTTCCAATAGGTCCAAGTCGATACGTCGTTCGTCGTCATTGGTTGCGACATTAACTTCCGCGGTTCGAATAGTTGGCATCCCAATTTCAGCTGGTATGACAGCTTCTGTCCCATAGACAAGAGAAAAAGGAGTGTCTCCATTGCTAACTTTGATTGTCGTGCGGTGTGCCCATAAGACATGCGATAATTCATCCACCCATCTTCCCTTGTGTTTGTCTAGGCGCGCTTTAATTCCTTCGCCTAGACTACGATTTGCGCGCTCAACCAAACCATTGGTTTGTGGGTGTTTGACTGACGCGAAGTGTTGTGTAATATTTAGCTCTGCGCACCAGTCTTTAAACGGGTTATCACGGAATTGTTTTCCGTTGTCCGAAACAATCTCCCCAGGTAATCCAAAGCGGCATACAATATTTTCCCAAACGAAGCGTTTTACTTGATTACCTGTGATTGTCGCTACTGCCTTCGCTTCGATCCACTTAGTGAAGTAGTCTATTGCAACAATAAGGAATTTCAGTCCTCCTGCTGCGACAGGGAAGGGACCCGCAATGTCTATACCCCACTTATAGAATGGCCATGGATAAGTGATAGGTGTCAGCTCTTGTTGTGGTCTGCGCGGGATGGGTCTATGAACTTGGCAGTCGTTGCATTTCTTTATCACATCGCGCGCATCACGGTGCATAGTGGGCCAGTAGTATCCTGAGCGCAATGCTCGTGCTACGACGGACCGTGGTCCTGAATGCATACTTGATGCGCGTGATGTGTCGTTGCGGTTTAGCAGTTTTAATGCCTACTCAAGTTTTAAATTTATATTTAGCCGACTTATCAATAACACACACACTTAACGAGCAGTGTACCCGGTCAGTATGAAGATAATGGTAAGTAGAGTGTCGATCACTAAGAGTGGAACGTATTATCTCGTTATTCTAATCAGTATTTTAATATCCTAACGCAAGGGGGTTTCAGCCTGAGAGACTGGCACGATTTGTTTGCAATTAAATAATAAAATAAACCAATAGGCACGAATCAGCAAGTAGCACACACGTACACAGATAGATACTTGAGACAATAAGAGGGCTGTCCTTTTGATTAAGTAGATTGTCACTTGTTTTATTGATAGCTTTATATGAAGTGTATGTAATTAACCCTTTCTCGTTGCTCCTAGTCTTATCGGCGAGTAAACCCTTAATGATTACTTATGTCTAAAAGTTATTCCTAAGTGATCAATTTAGTAATAACCGTGGGAGCCACATTATGTCCCGCAGTCAAATGCCCGCAAGCCACTAATAAACACAGAGGTTATCAATGCACTAATAAGTAGTAACCAAAGACATCAACATATAAACTTTAATTGATGGGAAAGCAAGTATTAAAGGGAGTGCAATCTTTCGTTGTCACATTACACAAGCCACCAATCCTGATGAATTAAAGTTTGCTAACACAATAAAACAAAACTACTTAATGAATTAAATACATGCAGCACCTTCTTACAGCTCTTGTATCTTTGATTTGGGTGTGTCTTGTGCTGCCTCCTTGACTGAATTCGTCCTAGGGTTTTTCTGTTCGGACTTAGGTTATAATGTTCGGGACTTCAAATTCGTCTGGTCTACGGGGTATTTATAGTTTCTGTCTGAGGGAAGATGCGGCGCATCTAAGGAGTAGATGCGGCGCATGTACTTAACTTCGCGTGGGGTCCAAGATTATAATATTCAGGAATATTCGTACACCGCCAGAAGATGCGGCGTAACTCCATGATTAGATGCGGCGCATGTCCTCTTGTATCTTGGATCGTATCTGGTGATATCTTGATAGAGATGCGGCGCATGTCATGAGTGAGATGCGGCGCATCTGGAGCAGATTAGTCTTGATCTTCTTCATTTCAATAGACTCTTCACATTATGCATGTTTTGCTCCATTATTAGTCCAAAATCGCCAAGTTTCACCAAATGCTTGTTTTTACCTGAGAATTACAAAAGTAAACGATTAAGTATCAATCCTCATACATAATGTAGTAAAACAAGTCAAATTAATAGGATAAATGATAGTAATAAAATGTACTTATCTGAGTTCATCAAATATCCCCCCACTTGAACTTTACTTGTCCCCAAGTAAACCTTAGATTAAATCTTATGAAAATGTATCCTAAAAGATGTTAGGATTTATTTTTATGTTTAAGCATGTATTCGTTTATTTCATAATCACACAACCAAACACTTAACGAATTAGAAGTAAAATAAAATAAGTTGATAAAAGCAAATCTAATCGTTTAACTGTCCAGTCGTGACGAATATTCTATCATAAGCTTGGCAAGTATACACATCTCCACCACTAAAGCTAAGGAATAACAAGTCTAAAGCGGTAAAAAGGGTTTTTAGGCTAAAGGGTTAATTATTCTCTTTTCACTATCGATTTCAAATTCCAGAAAAGGCGACAAAATCACAAATACATGATCGAATCCACGAACACGATACTTGCAATTGCTCAAATCCTTAACTCGAATAGGCTAAAGATAGGTCCAAACTTCACCAATAATAATATATCAAAAAGGGCGACAAAATCATAAATACATAGCCGAATCCACGACTACGATACTTAAGATTGCTCAAATCCCTAATCTCAATAAATCAAAGGTTCGGTTGGATAAAGAATAATAAAGGGTATGGATAACATTTGGGATATAAATTGGTGTAAAAATAAAAATAAACAAAACAAATAAATTAAAATCCTAAGTGTGGTTAATCACTATCCCAACCATCCCATGAATAAGACTCATATCATCGAATAACTCACGCTTTAACACTTGAAACACACGCTTTCGGTAGACACGAATTATACTCAACAAGATCTTAATCAAAGAATAAACCTTAATTGGCGTTCCCGTAACTGCCAATTCCCATTCAATCCATAAATATAGTACAACAAATAGTGGTGATATCGACCACTTACATAACTTTACATAAGTTGGTTAAAACTAACTTCCAACTTTTCTTTCTTTCTTTTTCTTTTCTTATTTTTTCGATTTTTTTTTTTTTTTTTTTTTTTCAAACATAAACATAGATGTGTAAAATTTCACCACATCACTACAACTTTCTTTCCGGATAATTTTTTTCATACTTTTCATACTTTCAGAAATAACGGTAATAGCGAAAGTAGTAAACACACGAAAAATAAACTCAAAGATATACAATATTTACTTTCACTCCAATTGCATTGTGCAATTTCTCGACCTAACCAAAGATAATGAATTACGCACTCGAACACAGGTAATGTAAGAAAACACACTTTGCCTATAGCAATTAACCAACCACGGATTCTAATCTACAGGGTAGGCTAAGGTGTAAGGGTGTAACGAAACATTTTAAACATAGGTGTAAGAAACGAAAGGAATGGCTCTGAGTGTTTTTCTAGGGGTATCTTACTCTAAAAATGAGAGTAACAAAAGGGTTATACGGGGGTTAACTAACCAGTGTAGTTAGTTAATAACACATAACATATAATAGGCTATTTGGGTGTAATCCTAGAATTTTACCAATTTAGACAAGTCATTCCAATTATATAAATAATACTCATTATGGTGGTCTCGAATAGTATACAAGCCAAGTTCTAAAGTTTACAAGTCACCGGCACACTCATAGATTTGTGAATTTTGGAAAATCACAATTTTTGAAAATAACGTCATGTGTGCAGTTATGCAACTTAGATCTTAAACAAAAACATGCTAATTTTTTTTTTTTAAGTTTGATATATTAAGCACATTTTAAGCATAATTTTTGAAAAAGTTTTAGGACAAGTAAATGTTAAGTGTTCTAATTCTCCAATCCCCCCACTTAAGTTAAACAACGTCCTCGTTGTTTGTATAAAAAGTTAAAAACTGGAAAATAAAAGAATTAGAACAGGAAAACTCCCCTGAGATTTGCTCGGTATGATCCTCCATTAGTATAAGAGCAAAAATCATCTTTCTTGTGGATTAGAACGTTAAAGCTTCATACTTGATGTATCCACAGGAAATCCAGGAAACTATAATACCACCAATGCTTTAAAACACACCTAAGATAAGAAAGGTTCAAACTTGCATAATACATTAGTAGTTAGATAAAAATAAAAATTAAAAATTAAAACTGAAAATCATCAGGTCAGTCGATGCGCCGTATCTTATAGAAGAAGATACGCCGTATCGAGCCTGGAATTAATACGGATCAGAATAAAGATGCGCCGCATCCTTAACCAGGGATGCGCCGCATTGAAAATAAACTGATAAATAGTTTTAAAGTCGAAAATAAAAATGCAGAAAAATAAAATAAGATATGACCATTGCAGGAGATGCGTCGCATCTCAGGATGGAGATGCGCCGTATCCTCATGCGGGCCTGACTGACTCGACACAGAAAACAGAATAAAAGATAATTCCGGGTTGTCTCCCGGTAAGCACTTGTCTTTATTCCAGAGTCTTCAAGTTAGACTCACGTTCAGCTCTTTAATATCGATCATTGACTCCTACATTGCCGCGTAGGATCCATTTAGCAACTAATTCGTCACGTATATATTCAGGTCCCAAGTTCAAAACTCCTTTATAGAATCCTTCCATCATCTGATACGGGTATTCAATCCCTCTCTTCATGTCATCATTACTAATAAAAAGGAATGGAGAGAATTTGTAGCAGACCCTATTAGTAGCATGTTTAAATCCAGGGTGAGTTCGGGGCATCATATAAGTGATAACGTCACTTCCACATTGAAAGGTGATCTTTCCTTCAAATCGCTTTGCATTAATAGTGATCTCCCTACAGAATGGTTTTCCAACAATCACGTCGCCCATACTGCTGTCACGATAGGCATTCATGTCTTCAACAACGGCGAACTCAGTAATAATAGTAAAGCGTCCAACGAAGATCGGGACATTAATGAAGGCTCCAACTACATTCTTTCCTTTACACTCCACTTTATTTCTCATAATAGAATTGTAAAAGCTTCTTGACATAACATTGATCGGCAAAATAGGAAAGAAATTGGCGTCAATACATTTGTATCCAATCATGCATGGGAATTGCAAATTGTAAGCACAATTGGCGTGGATTCTTCTACCATAATCCCAAGAACCATCATATCCCTCAAATTCATCGTAATTCCTAGTATTAATAACGTTGACTTTTGGACTATCCACGATTTCTCCTTCTTCTAACTCAGATTCAGCATCATCCATGACCAGGTCATTGGATTCCAACGGTCCATTAAGGTCATTAAGTTCAATGTAGTCCCCATCGTAACGTTCGAGTGATTGATCATGCACTAATACTTCATTCATAAAATTGGCTTCGAAGTCGAAGTCAATCAGTTCTCCGTATCCTTCCATTTTTCTTCTGAAATAATCACGAAAGTATCAGTAGGATTTGCTCGCAAGAAGAAAAATTAACGAATTTAGAAACGGATATATGAATACAAATAGCTGATATCTGCAGACGATGCGCCGTATCCAAGTAGTAGGATACGCCGTATCTTAATACGTTAAAATTTAATCAGACTTTATTCAGAAAATAGATACGCCGCTTTAGAATTTAAGAATGCGCCGTATCGAATTAATTAATCAAAAATCAGCTTATCTAATTAAAATTAAATGCGTCGTATTAACGAAAGTTAATGCGCCGTATTTTCGTTATGTTTCAAAATAAATATCGATTTTTGATTCAGAAAGATGCGCCGTATCGACAGAGATCGATACGCCGTATCCGTTTAATAATTCGCAAACTGTTTTTAATTAAAATAATAGATACGCCGTATCTACGAAAGCAGATGCGTCGTATGGCGTTAACGTTTAGAAAAAAAATTTTTTTTATCAAAAACAGATACGCCGTATCTGCTAAAGCAGATGCGTCGTATTACTTTATCGCTTAAAAAAAAAATTCTTATTAAAAACAGATACGCCGTATCTTGGGGAAAAGATGCGTCGTATCGAATTAATTAAACGCGTTGTATTTTTTTTTTAAAAATTAAACGCAATACGCCGTATCTGAGAAATCAGATGCGCCGTATCGTTTGATTTAGCACAGTACAACGATAGCAGAACAGAAAAATACGAAAAATAAAAAAAAAATAAAAACACACGAAAATAAAAACAAATAAAGCAAACAAATAACACAAAACAAATAACACACAGTACAACAAATATGCAAAATAATACAATGATGCAATTAATCTAATAAAAAGAAAAACCTAATTAAAATACTAATCAAATTAACAGATAATAACAATTCACTCCCCGGCAGCGGCGCCAAAAACTTGATGCGCGTGATGTGTCGTTGCGGTTTAGCAGTTTTAATGCCTACTCAAGTTTTAAATTTATATTTAGCCGACTTATCAATAACACACACACTTAACGAGCAGTGTACCCGGTCAGTATGAAGATAATGGTAAGTAGAGTGTCGATCACTAAGAGTGGAACGTATTATCTCGTTATTCTAATCAGTATTTTAATATCCTAACGCAAGGGGGTTTCAGCCTGAGAGACTGGCACGATTTGTTTGGAATTAAATAATAAAATAAACCAATAGGCACGAATCAGCAAGTAGCACACACGTACACAGATAGATACTTGAGACAATAAGAGGGCTGTCCTTTTGATTAAGTAGATTGTCACTTGTTTTATTGATAGCTTTATATGAAGTGTATGTAATTAACCCTTTCTCGTTGCTCCTAGTCTTATCGGCGAGTAAACCCTTAATGATTACTTATGTCTAAAAGTTATTCCTAAGTGATCAATTTAGTAATAACCGTGGGAGCCACATTATGTCCCGCAGTCAAATGCCCGCAAGCCACTAATAAACACAGAGGTTATCAATGCACTAATAAGTAGTAACCAAAGACATCAACATATAAACTTTAATTGATGGGAAAGCAAGTATTAAAGGGAGTGCAATCTTTCGTTGTCACATTACACAAGCCACCAATCCTGATGAATTAAAGTTTGCTAACACAATAAAACAAAACTACTTAATGAATTAAATACATGCAGCACCTTCTTACAGCTCTTGTATCTTTGATTTGGGTGTGTCTTGTGCTGCCTCCTTGACTGAATTCGTCCTAGGGTTTTTCTGTTCGGACTTAGGTTATAATGTTCGGAACTTCAAATTTGTCTGGTCTACGGGGTATTTATAGTTTCTGTCTGAGGGAAGATGCGGCGCATCTAAGGAGTAGATGCGGCGCATGTACTTAACTTCGCGTGGGGTCCAAGATTATAATATTCAAGAATATTCGTACACCGCCAGAAGATGCGGCGTAACTCCATGATTAGATGCGGCGCATGTCCTCTTGTATCTTGGATCGTATCTGGTGATATCTTGATAGAGATGCGGCGCATGTCATGAGTGAGATGCGGCGCATCTGGAGCAGATTAGTCTTGATCTTCTTAATTTCAGTAGACTCTTCACATTATGCATGTTTTGCTCCATTATTAGTCCAAAATCGCCAAGTTTCACCAAATGCTTGTTTTTACCTGAGAATTACAAAAGTAAACGATTAAGTATCAATCCTCATACATAATGTAGTAAAACAAGTCAAATTAATAGGATAAATGATAGTAATAAAATGTACTTATTTGAGTTCATCAATACTGCATGAACCAGCGTGGATCTCTCAGAGTACGTAATCCGCTTGAAGAGGTCCAACGCACCGAAGCCATGGTTGTAGGAATGAGCGCCGATATAGGATACCATCTCTGAGCTCGAACCTCTGCGCTGTGCGCCGGATCCGTCGAGCGTCCTTCTTTTCCTCGGGTAGTTTGCCCTTACTTATGAATTCGATGATAGGGGTCATCCATGTAGGATCCTGCTCTTCTATCACCGTAGATATCTCCATCTCCGAGATGGATTTGTTCTTTAGGATCTCCACCAACACTTGTTTTGACGGGTGCGTGATGAAGCGAAAAGTGTACCGCTTTTAAGGGGTCATTTAAGCCCTAAATCGTATTTATTTGATCAAATATTGCCCTAAATCGTTCCTTTTGTCATTTTAGGTACTTTTGAGAAGAAATCTGGAAAAGGAAGCATTTTGGACGTTTTTGGAGCATAAAAGTGAAGAAAACGACAAAGTCTCAAAATCATGCTAAAAGTTACCTTTGACGGCGTCAGGATCCTCTCCAGACGGCGTCACGGCTTGGCAATAAAATGGTGGATGTGAAAATTACTCATGATAAGCCAGTGAAATTTGCATGAAATTCTGACGGCGTCACGCTTTAATATGATCAAGGTCGTCACGGCTTAATTTAAAGAGGGACGGCGTCAAGCCTTGATAAGCCAGAACGGATTTTGGAGAGCTAAAGAGGGACGGCGTCAAGAAGGTCATCCGGGAACCCTAAAAGCGGCGAGGTGACGGCGTCACACTCCATAACGTGACGCCGTCAGATCTGAAAATCTATATATAGTTTTGCAATTCTTTGTCATTAGTGTGGAACTTATTGGGGAACTTTGTGTGTGAAAACCCTAGGACGAATTTGGCAGCTTTTTCAAGGCTTTTTGCCTTGAGATCTTCCATGTTACATTGAAGATAAGTTATCAATTAATCATTCAATATGTCTATGTGTTGTTTGATTCTATCTTGTTCTTGTCTTTTGTTTAACATGTTAGGCTAGATTTATCTTGTGTTTGCTTAGATCTAATGAAACCTAGCTATTGATTATTGGTTATTAGTGTGTTGTTAGTTGTATTGGATGATTGTTCATCTATGTTAGGCTTAAGAAAACTGGCTAACTTCCTATTCGGTAACTTGCTTGAACGTCTTAAGAAACATGAACCAATGCGTACTAAAGGTTTTTATGGTTGTATTTAATGCACAAGCGAATTCTAGTGATCCCATGTTAGGAGCTTCCTAGCCGGCTCGACATAGGAGTGAAGTAGGAGCTTGTAGAGTTGGGGAAGTACGTACGCCACCCCACGATTGGTATTAAGGAATACACCTGTCATCCACGCAACTAATACACACTAATCAACCGGTAAAAGATAGTTAGGGAGTAAGGAAATCTAAGTAAACACATTTCCCTCCACATAAGTTTTCACCAACCTTTTCATTTTCTGTTATTTTATTTTATTTGCATTTGTAGTAACTTTGGTTAGTTGACTAGCAACTAATTCCGCCCACTCTTTCAAACCCGAGATTTTACTTGCTTTCATAAAAAATATAAAAACATAAAAAGAATCTTCTCTCACCCTTAGACCTATTAGAGTAATTTTTCATACCTAACGAACACTATTCCCTGTGGAGAACGATCAATCCCCCGTACTTACCACTACACTATACTACATCGGTCAGGTACACTGCCTGGTGGGGTTGTAAGCCTCTTGAGATCCCTCGAGAGGTAAAACCTGTTGTAAGGTTGCAAAACCACGCATCAGTGCGCAAAGCTTGTAGATGCGATCTTGCTTAGCGCATCCGCTTTCTTATTTTCACCTCTAGGAACTTGTTTGATGGTAAACCTGTCAAAACCTTGGATTAGTGATTTGGTCTTGTTGAGGTATTGAACCATGTTATCCTCTTTAGCCACGTATTCGCCCAACACATGGTTGGCTACTAATCGGGAGTCCACATTTGCTTCTAGTTTACGTACACCCATTCGATTTGCAATGCGTAATCCGGCGATTAGGGCTTCATATTCTGCCTCGTTGTTCGTGGCTGTGAATTCAAAACGCAGTGCGTAAGTGAATTCCATTCCTTCTGGATTAGTGAGGATAAGGCCAGCGCCCGACCCATCCACGCATGAAGATCCATCCGTGAACAGGACCCATGGTTCATGTAGTTCTACCTTGCTCAGTGGAGGTGCGTCATCGGTATCTGGTTTTTCGATGATGAAGTCTGCTAGTATTTGCCCTTTAACCGCAGTGCGTGGTCTATAAGAGATGTTATATTCGCCTAGCAGCACACTCCATTTTTGTAATCGCCCAGATGCGTCAGGTTTAGAGATAACTTGCTTGATAGGTTGGTCTGTGATCACCGCTATTGGGTGCGCTTGAAAGTATCTACGCAGTCTTTTGGCGGCGAACACTAACGCCAAGACCAACTTCTCCATTGGGCTGTAGTTAATCTCTGTCTTCTTGAGTGCTTTGCTTACAAAATATACCGGTGTTTGTACAGAATCCCTATCCGTCAGTAGCACTGCGCTGACCGCTCCATGAGTTGCAGATAAGTAGACAATTAACTCCTCCCCTGGTCGGGGTGCGACTAGCTTAGGAAGCGCTGCTATATGTTGCTTAAGCTGTGTGAAAGCTTCTTCCGCTTCCGTAGTCCAACGAAAGTCTCCCTTTTTTGTACACTTCTTGAGTGTTTTAAATAGAGGAAGTGACTTATCCGCTGATTTGGACAGGAATATGTTCAAACCGGCCAGCTTTCCATTCAGAGACTGAACTTCTTTCAACGTGCGCGGTGAAGGAAGTTGGATGACAGCCTCTGTTTTTTCTGGGCATGGCTTAATGCCATCTGGTTCTATCAAATATCCTAGGAACATGCCTTCTGTAGCACCAAAAGTGCATTTCTTAGGATTCAACTTCATGTTGATCTTTCGTAGTGTTCTAAATGTTTCTTCAATGTCGCGCACTACTTCGTCTTCAGTATGGCTTTTTTGACAAGGTCGTCCACAAAGACCTCTAGGTTGCGGCCCACTTGCTTTTCAAATGCATTATCTACCAGTCGCTGGTAGGTGGCGCCCGCATTCTTCAGGCCAAAAGGCATCTTTGTATAACAAAAGACGCCTTGACTTGTGTGGAAGGCTGTTTTTTTCCTCGTCTTCCTTAGCCATTTGGATTTGGTGGTACCCTTTGTATGCATCTAAGAAACATTTAAAGGGATATCCGCACAAAGATTCCACCTTCCAGTCTATCTCTGGTAGTGGGTAGCAGTCCTGTGGACATGCTTTGTTAAGGTCAGTGAAATCTACACACATCCGCCAACTACCATCGCTCTTCTTGACCATTACTGGATTGGAGAGCCAATCATGGTAATAGACTTCTCGCATGATGCCAGCGTCCACAAGTTTGTGTACTTCTTCCAGAATGGCTTTTGCGCGTTATGGAGCCTGGCCGCGCTTTTTCTGCCTTACTGGGGAATATCCTTGTCGGATTTTTAGCTTGTGTTCTGCAATCGAGCGTGGCACACCAGTCATGTGCTTTGGTTCCCACGCGAAGATATCCAGATTCCTTTGTAAGAGCGCGCACACGGCCGTTCTTCCTTTGTCAGACAACGATCCCCCAATCGATACTTCTTGCTCCGGGTATTCAGGGTGAATTGCGACCTTTAGGTTTGATACTTTAGCTGCGCTCTGTTCTGGGGTATGCGTTGTTTCACATGTAATCGTGTTACATTCTTTAGGTGGCGCGGCGCTATTGTAGATGGTGACAATGCCGCCTTCTACTGGGAATTTGAGCATCCCATGCGCTGTGGACGGTACTGCGCGTATTGCCGAAATTCCTGGTCTTCCAATAATGCCGTTGTATGGTGAAGGAGATCTGATTACCATAAAATTCATCCAAGCTGTCGTGGAGTGTTCCTTATTACCAACAGCGACTAGTAGTCGCAGTTGCCCCATGGGCCATATCTTTTCTCCTGTAAAGCCAGTAAGCGCAGTCGTGGCTGGGCTTAACTGTCTTTGTATCTCAGGGCGCAATCTCTTGAAACAATGCTCATACATTATATCCGCTGATGCCCCTCCATCAACATACATGCGGTGGATATCGTGACCCCCCGCACTTATCTAAATGGTGAGTGGTTTTGCCACTGCGTTGTCCGCAGCCAAGGTGGGGAAAGAGATTTCGCTTCCATGGGAAAATTTTTGGCTGACCTTTTGCCTAGTCTTTCGCTGCAATGATTGTATCATGTAGATTGTGTCAGCCTTGTCCTTAGGCGCTTCTTTCTTGCCTCCAGTTTTCTGTTTGTCTTTGCCATCCTTAATGTTTTTAACGAGATGGTCCAATCTGCCTTCTTTTACTAGCTTCTCAATTAATTGGCGCAATTGGACACATTCATTGGTTGTGTGGCCCTTCTGTGCATGATACTCGCAGTATCCGTTCCCTACGCGCTGATCTTCTGGGGTGCGCATCGGTGGGGGTCTCGGAAAGTTCGCGCCTTCCGTCGCGAATATCTCCTTTGGAGTCTTCGTTAGTGGGGTATACTTGTCGTTTCCCCGTCCGCCCCCTTGACTGCGATAGCTTTTGTTACGATTGCTACTCTGGTAATTGGATTGTCTCCTTGGCTCTTCTTGTGACCTATAGTTTGAGTAGCCTTTCTTGCTATCCGCAGCGGCGGCTTCTCCTTGGATGAAGGACCTCGTGCGCTTCATGAGCTCATCAAAGGTTTGAGGAACCCTATCATTTAACTTTTTGATAAGGTCTGGGTTATTGATTCCGTTCATAAACCCTGAAATCTTTAATATTTCGGGGCATGCCTTGACATGTATGCATTCATCCTTATAGCGCTCCATAAAAGCGCTTGTGGATTCCCCTTGGCGCTGTTTTATTCTAGCGAGTTCGACAGGGTTCTTGGCGCACTTCTTCCGCTGAGTGAAGTTCAAACGAAACGCCTTCCGCAACTCTTCAAACCCATTGATGCTTCTACGTGGAAGCTTACTGAACCAGTTTCGCGCATTCCCCACTAAAGTAGAGTTAAACATGTGGCACCACACAGGTTGTGGCCAATTTTTGATGGTTGCTGCTAATTCGAAAATTTTTAGGTGGTCATCAGGATCACCTGTTCCATCATAAGTTTTAACATTGGCGGGCATGCGCCTTTTTTTATCTTCTGAAAAGTCACTGATGCGCCAAGTGAATGCGTCAACCTTTTGGCGGCGCCAGGGACGAGACATATCTTCGTCTTCCCAGTCGCGAGATCTACCCCTGGACTTCCAGTGTCCTGTTTCTTTGTCCTCGTTGTCCGAGGAGTCACTTGAGCATGAGCTTTCCCTTTTGCGGCGCTTGCGCCGACTATCCTCGGAATCCGTGCTTGAAGGGCTTTCACTTGGGGAGCATCGTCGCCCAAGCCTATCGTGGACTCTGCGACTGCCAAGTCTAGCGTTGACATTGGTGCGCCGTCTATCATCTTCGTGCTCCTCCAGAGACTGTAAGTCGGCTGCTTCATCATCCACAACTTTCCTTCCGATCCTAGTAAACACAGGGTGTCGGCTACTATCTTTCTCGCGCCTTTCCTTTCGGTAGCGCGGTGGGGATGCTTCATGCTCAGGATCAAAGTTGAGCCTGGCCTGCAGGCTCTGACTTGACCTCTTTTTCGCTTCCTCTCTCATCAGCGCAGCCAAGGTTTCGTAGTTCTGGGACACGAAATCACTTGGCGCTAGTTCAGGCGCGACTCCTTCTAGCGCGAGAGTGTCTGCTTCCAAATCAGGACCCTTGTTTCGGGTGGGCGCATTTGGCGGTTCAGTGAAGTTTAATTCCGGCATGGTGAGAGGAGTGCGCAGTAGATCCACCGTGCTAGTGGTTGTTGTAGTAGCATGGGTAGTCCTTGTGATCAGTTCTACTGGGGTAAAAGCCAGATCTGAGTATGATCCTAGGCTTTTGGGCGCACTGGTTGTTCCAGAGGGCGGCTTAGCGGCAGAATCAGTTTGCTGCTTCTTCCCCAGTAGGTCGTCATGCGTTTTCTTCGTCTGCGGAGTCCGCTGATTTGGGTTTCCATGCTTCGTCATTCTAGTTCTTCGTAGAGTTCTTAGTGTAGGGTCCCACGGATGGCGCCACTTGTTGATACAAAAGTTGGGCGTTCCTTGTTTCCGTACCAATTAGATCTTAATGCTTGAGACCTGCGCACTAAGAAAACAAAAAGACACCGTTAGGCTTATCGTGGGATTGTCTCCCACGATTATCCTCCGGCGTGAGAGTAAGTAATCGGTTTTAGGGTTTAGTTGAAGAGTTAGGGTTATCGATCATACCTTTAATGAGAGTCGAGAGACTCTTTATATACACACGAAACCCTAGTTGGTTTCGTGTTCCTCACTCCTCAGCGTATCTCGCATGGGTCGGTTATTTGATACATATCTCATAATAAGAGATATCCTATATCAAAACCATAAATAACTTTGGGTTTGGGCCATCGTGAGCCCAAACCGTTATCGTGATAGCCCATTCGTGATGGGCTTAAGTATTAGTAGCGTCCATTGGTCGGGTTCGTAACCCGAGTGCGGACTATACGTTAGGTGGCATATATTATAGTAAAAAAGTGACTTTTTCCTTGGCTAACCTGAACAGTAATCCTTCTCTGGTTTCCGTTTACTTTGCTATATATAACTGACAAAAAAGTTTAATAGTGCACATATTAGATACTAGTATTTGGTTTGAGTGAGACTCTTTGTTGTTTTCTTTACATATTTGACAAAATTGTCGACAGAATTAGTTGCACCATGCATCAATCCCTGAAGCTAATTAAGATAATTATTTATAAACAAAACACAAAGACCAATCACAATGGCAAGAACATAACTAAACAAAACACAAAGACCAATCCCAAAAACAAAACCAGTTTAAAGTTTAAACAACCAAAACACACAAACACAAACACTTCACTCAGTGTAGGTTGTTACTGTTAGATACCATGAAGAACACCCAATCAAACATTATACCACTTCTTTTAATCATCACCATAACAACCAATCTCTTACCATCTACAGCTGTGTCGCCAGCTGCGTCACCAGCTGTATCACCAGCTGTATCACCAGCTACATCTGGTGAAAAAGTGTCGTTCAATATATACTATGAAGCGTTGTGTCCCTACTGTGAGAATTTTATAGTCAACTATTTGTATAAGATTTTTGAGAAAGGGTTGATTTCAATAGTTAATCTTAAAATTAGTCCTTATGGTAATGCTAGGATTGCTTCTAATGGTACCATCATTTGTCAGGTTTGATCTTAAGCTATATATATATATGAGAGGTGTTATAAGAACCCTCCCTACGCATGGGTCCCGCCTATTTTGGCGGCAGCAGTAAAGTCAACACACCCTCCCTACCAGGGAGGGTCATTATAACCCAACCTATATATATATATATATATATATATATATATATATATATATATATATATATATATATCTATTTATTATTATTATTATTATTATTATTATTATTATTATTATTATTATTATTATTATTATTATTATTATTTTTTGGTATTTGCATATGATGTAGATTTTATATGGGAAAATTCCAAAAATGCCCCAGAGGCATCTCCAACACATCAAAAATTACCCCAGCCGCAATTATATTTCAAAAATACCCCGGGCGACTGGGCGACTTGTACCTTCACCACCAATACATCCGACAAGTGTCCCAAGTACATGCTAAGTGGCGCTTTATGGTTGGTGGATGTACAAGTCGCCCAGTCGCCCGGGGTATTTTTGAAATAAAATTGTGGCTGGGGTAATTTTTGAGTTATCATCCTTTGGTATATGCAATAGTTGTGTTTGAGGACGGAACTAGGACTAAAAGTGACCAGCTGCGTTTATGGAAAAACTGTTAGCATTTATTTTATAAATGCAAAAGTGATGGTCATTTGCAATTAGAACTTATGTGTTAAATGTATCATATTTAGTCTAGAATGTGGGCTATAGGTATTAGTTGTGTTTGGATTATAATTGTATAAGTGTAATACACAATAGCCCACACAAGAGCCCATCAAAAGCCCTTTAGGGCGTGGCTGTGTTAGCTATATCAACACTCTCCCACCACATAAGTTAAGGGTGCTTTCATTGAGATAAGGTGGGAGAGTGTGTATTCTCTGTATTCTTCTTCTTTCTTTCTTTTCTCATCTAATCTAATATATACATAGTTCCATCTCATCTCTTTACTGCATCAATCTTCTCTTCTATACTTCTTATTCTATCTTTCTATTATATTCCCATCTATCTTTCTTTTCTCTTCAAGGGCCATTCGATCTCAACAGTGGGTATGATAAAGTAGGATTTCAAGCTATATCAAGTGGTATCAACAGCCATACAACGAGGTAGGAAGCTTTTGTGTTTGGTTTGTGCTTACAAGAAACCATCAGCCATGTTTTTTATCTCTTAAAAATGTGAGTTTTTGTTTCTTTTATCTTCGATTTACACAAAAATCAAGAAAAGTTGTGCTTGTTCATATTATATCTACTTGGGTTGTGAAAGGTTACTAATTTATCTCTCAAATCTTGGTTTGGAAGCCTTGATCTTTGTTTGTTCTTAGCTTCTTTGATCGATTTGTATAAGATTTTTGTTATTGGAAAAGATTGTGTTAGATTTGATTAAAAGAGATAAGTCAAAGTTGACTAGTGGGTGGAAGAAAGGTCTTACAAGTCACATGGGTGGCAGTGGAATAGCATGGGGAAGTGAGATAAGGGCAAAAAGTGGTTGAAAAGTTGTTTTTATCGAAATTGGCTTCAAAAGTTGCGTTTTATCGCAATTCACTAAAAATCAGCCTTCTATCGCAATTTGGTTTTTTCATCGCAATTGTGCCTTTACCAGATTCTATCGCAATTAAGCTTCAACTGTTTTTATCGCAATTCGATTTGCGATATTTTTATCATAATTGGGCCTTCCTCATCAGATCTATCGCAAATCAGACTTCAGTTATATCCGATATCTTCTGGCAATTACGATATCGGACAAAAAAGGGAATTGTGATATCGGACAAAGTACTAAAATTCAGAATTAGCATTTTCAGTCCTTGTCTTTTCAGCAGCCTTAGGAACTTTCAGAATTGGCAGTTTTGGCCCTCGTACTTCTGTGAAACGATTTCAATGTTAAATAACTTTTAAGGATTTGATTCGAACGTAATTTCGTCAACTCAAAAGTGAACTCGGTATTTTCACCCTTGTATAAGAGTGTAAAATACTTCGACAAACGGATATCTACCCTCTTATATAAGAGTGTTAGATTTTATATAAATTGCCAATTTATATAAATTGGATATATTTCTATCTAAATTGACATTTTGCCATAATTTATATAAATTTTGGTCAAATTGAAATTTCTATAGAAATTGTCATTTTATCTAAATTGTAATTTACATAACTTTGTCGAAATTGTAAACTTTTGACTTTGTCTTAATTATACTCTAATCAGATTTTGTAACTTTATTTAACTTGTGTCGTTTATCTGACCTACAACTTCAACGATCATCAACAACAAACCAAGGCTTCACAACAACAACAACCAAGTTCAACCTTCAACAACAACATCTCCTATTTTGTTGCAAAGATCCTGTATCCACTTTATCGTACCAATCATCATCAATGGCATCTCACCAAGACGATATCACAACTGCTTTGACAAATGGTTTTGCTTCGGTATACAGGGCATTAAACATCGAACCACATAACAACAACCATTGGAATTCACCGTACACTGACAATACGCAGTTATATATGGGTCAAGCCGGACAAATGGTTAAAATTGTTGGGAATCAGCAAGGAAATGCTATGGGTATACAGACTGGGAATCAAATGCAATATGCAGGGTTGTATACGGGAAACCAAGCAGATCAGTTTGTGAATCAGAATGGGGTCAATCAAAATGAGGATTATTGTTTCATGACTTCATCTGGAATCCACAGGAGTGATATAGGCAGAATTAGTAATGTTCAGGCTATGACGAAGGTAGAAAAGCTCCAGTACATGTTGATGCTAGCCAACAAGGAACATTCGGGAATACCGTTGACTGCTGAGGAATCAGACTTCCTGCTTACAACCAGAATCAATGATAATTCTACAGAAGTCACTGGAGTCTCCGATCCTATGCCTGATCAGCAACAAACAACATGATGCAGTGATTCTGAAACTCCTCCATCCTATGACACAGAACCACTCCATGAGGTACCATCATTGTTTGCTCATGAAAAGCCACATTCTGTGCCTCTCGAACCTAATTTCGATACATATGTGGGGGAGCAAGTTAATAGCAATGTTAACTGTGAAACTTCATATATGGATCCTAATGAAGTTCAAGTTGCACAAAATGATGCTAATGATGAGGAAACCCGTGCTCTATTTGAATCATTACTTCAAAATTGTCAAATAGAGATTGAAAAGGTCAAAAAGATCAATCGCGAGGTAAAAGCCGCGAATGAAAAATTGACCACTGAGCTTGAGAGTTATAAGGTGAATGCACGAGCTTTTGATTTTCACAACAATCGACAGTTAGAACTTGAAAATAGTTTAAGAGATTCTGTTTTAAGAGAAAAACATTTGCAAATCAAATATGACACTCTAGATGTCAATTT
The DNA here is from genome assembly GCA_021014915.2 of Artemisia tridentata subsp. tridentata. Classification (NCBI taxonomy): domain Eukaryota; kingdom Viridiplantae; phylum Streptophyta; class Magnoliopsida; order Asterales; family Asteraceae; genus Artemisia; species Artemisia tridentata. The sequence continues at coordinate 332,169,333 of CP139508.1, read as the reverse complement.
GAACAACAAAATAAAATCTTTAAACAAGGAAATTTCTGAACTAACCAACCAGCTTTCAAAACAAAAATCAACTTATTCTAATCTTGAAAAGGAAAAGAATGAGTTGAATGAAAGGTTTTCAAAACATGAAAAGGATCTTCTTAAAGAGATCACTGACAAAAAGGAAACCATTGCAAAGTTGGAAGATTTGCTTGTAAAAACGGGTCATTCTGCACAAACAGTTAACTTGTTAATAAACGATCCAAACCCGGTTTTAAATACAAGGAAGAAAGTGGCTATCGGTTATGAAAACCCTTATAATCTCAAGAAAGCTCAGAGAGAACAGAATGTGCTTTATAATGGTAATTTAATAAATGCTATCCATGACCCTCCTCCGGGTTATGATTCTAGTGAAACGATTGAGCTTTCAGAAGAGAGTAGAAAGAAAATGCGACAATTGAACAGAGAAATAAAACCCATTGACTATAATGAAGTTAACAAACTTGCTGGGGTTCATCTTGTTCAAAAGGAGTCACCTCTGTTTTTTCAAAAACCAGTGGTTTTCGCAAAACAAAAGGCTGTTTCAAAACATCTGTCTAACATTCAACAAATGGCATCTGAAAACACTTATGATTCAAGTGCAGCTAGACTATATTTGGTGGATCTTAAACAGAGAATTGAAACACTTCAAAGTATTGTGGCTTCCAAAACAAATAATCAAAAATTTGGATGGTTTCCAGGCGTTCAAGATGAAATTAAAAAGATTTTTGAAACGGAAATTAATCCACACATTTCTGCAATCTATGCGGTTGTTCAAAATGTGGAAAATAATCTTTTGAAAGAGTCAGCAGAATTTGTTAAGGACCACAAATCCTTAGTGAAGGAAGCTAATGAATACTTGGAACGAATAAAGGTTTTGGAACATCAAAATGACTCTCTCTCCTTCGAAGCTCTATCGACCGATATTATGTCCATTATATACCAAACATATTCTGTGGAAGATGATGAAAGACTTCGAGCTGAAACTTCTGAACTTGTTTTAAAATATGAAAATGCGCTTGCTAAGATTGAGAAACAAAATGTCACATATTTTAAGCAACTGGATCAGAAAATGGAAGAATGCAAATATGACAAATTGTCGTATGAGCGTTCTTACAAAAGTTTGCAACAAAAAATTGATCTTTTGAAGTCTCTGCTTGAAAGTCAAAATAGGAAGGGTGAGGAAACTAAGTTTGCAAAACCATCAACTTTGGAACAACCAAAAATGTCACTTTCTTAAACGGTTCCAACAGTTGATGTGGCAATTGATTTGACAAAACCAGTCACTCCAACACCCTTGCCTACAACACCAAAAGTGAAAGCACCTGGCCTTTCTAGGAATAGTACACCAAATGTGCCCATTAAAACAGTTAACAAATCAGTTGGTTCAAACAACACGGTCCACAATCTCTACCTAGAAAGAGCTAGGCAAAAGGCACAGGTTCGTCAAGACGGAATTTTAGGAACAAAACCTAGAGTGATAAATTCTACAACATTAACAAGCACTGCCAGTAGTAGTAAACCACTACCTAGGATCATTCAACTAAAGACAAGGGATTGGCTTGCTACTAAGAGTAGTTGCGAAAAAGAAAATGTTATCCATGTAGAATCTAACACTATGAGCTCAAATTCCTCTTCGAACACAAAGCAAGTTCAAAATGACAGTAGTGACAAAATTAAGGTTGCGGTGTTAAACAAAAATGTTGAATTTGTTTGTCCTACATGTCAAAAATGTGTCTTTTCAGCTAATCATGATGCATGTGTTGCACAGTATATCAAGAAAGCAAATGCAAGTGCTAAGGCACAATCCACTAAGACACCAAAAAGAAACAAGCCCGTTGATAAAAAGCAAAAGGCGAAGAAACCAACTAGGTGGATCTCTACAGGACGTAGTTTTTCTCAAAATGAGACTTCCGCTGCATCTGATAAGAAAACCACTCCTAGATCTTGCCCTAGGTGGATTCCCACGGGAAAAGTTTTTAAAACAGTTGGTCTTAGATGGATTCCCACAGGAAAGATTCTTGATAGCTGCACCACAACAAGTAATAGTGAAAATCATCAGGATAAGGATGTCGAAACCACTACAACCGTTGATAGTGGACACCCTCAATGTGATGATTCAAGTTCTTCTAACACTTTTATTTGTGCAAATTCTTCTTTTGTGGATTCTGTGAATGCAGGTACTCGTGAAAGTGTTGAGATTTCATACGTTGAATGTGGAAAAGAAGAGCTTTATGCCAACATTTCATTTGGAAATCCTGGTCTTGTTCCACTCTTAACTCCACTTTTACTTGTTCATACTTAATCATTCTTTGTACATATATACATTTTTTGAAAGAAAAAAACTCAAAAGCAAAATACAAAAATAGTAAATTTCAAAAATCCAAAAATATTCTTCTCCGACATGTCTCTCGTATAATCGATATTCTGTACGTACCTAGAAATGTCATTTAACAATGATACGGGCATGTACAGATGCTTGAGCGAGAGTTCATTTAAATGTTTTCAAAACATGTCGTTTTCTTAAAAATCCAAATGGCTTCTAAGAGACTCACTCTAGAACCCGAGCTTCACTCAATGGCTTTCGTATATTTCAGTACGAAACCCGAGCTTAACTTAATGGCTTGTAAGCATTTCAGCTTACAACCCGAACTTTAAATAAAGGAAAGTGTTGTGCAAATCCAATATTTTGTCAAACACTTATCCTAAAAACAAATGAAGATATTTCTTCCATCATATCTTCAAAGATTTTCAAAATCTTCTCTATCTTGAGCACATTTTCATCAAGTTTTTTCAAAAAGATTTTTCAAAATCTTTCATAAAGTGCTCAAGAGAACTCCCTCCAAAAACCGATAAAACATGCTTTATTTAAGAGGGAGTATAAAAATGAAAAACAAAAATGTTCCAATTTCATGCTCAAATCCGTCTTTCTCTCCAAAAAGTTACGTTTTAATCAGTTGATATAAAAAATATCACTGCATGCTATTTTTGAGGGGGAGAAGACGTGATTAAAATGTGATCAAAAAGCGAATCTCAAAAAGAGTTCTTCAAAAAGACTCAGCATGAACCCTCGAATTGACGAAAGATAAATGTCCGTTATCGAAAAGACTAGTCCAGGATGGGTAATAATTTCAAGATGGTTACCCATTGATGTAAACGTGTCTCGCAAAGGACTTGTCTGAGTAGAATGTACCAATTCGAGAGATGATCATTGAATATGACCGGGACGGGTAATAATTTCAAGCTAGTGTAACTAGTGATGTAAGCGTGTCTCGCGAAGGTCATGTTCATTGAAAATTGATCATTTCAAAATGTGCGAACTCTACCCAACATGTGCAATTTATTTCAAAATGCATGATCACATGTGAAGGGGGAGTATTTCAGAAAATGCAAAACTCTTGAAGTGTTAACCAAAAATGTGTTTTATACATAAACGCTTTGAGAGATTTTCACAAAAGGTTTTATGGCAAGTGATCAACAAATCTAGGATAATCATGGTAATTATGGTTAGGTAATGTCCTATGTTCCGCCAGAGCCGGAGGGATCTTCCCAAGGACAATTCCAATAGTCTAGAATTAGAAGTCCTTAGGTAAGATTGAAAAAAGGAGTAAATGAGAAAGGAGAAAGAAGGGGTTGAAGAATGAAAAAGAAAAGTTTAATGTAGGGTGAAAAGAAATAGCCCTCCATGAAAACTTAGGTCAGAAACCGGGTCAATACATCTGCTATCGGTACTCACTAAGGTGATACTGATATTGAAGACAAGACGTCATGGACCCAGTGACGCATTGCACAAACCCCTCCTTGCCACTCAGATATCTCTTAAAAGATATTTGTTTCATTTCTCACGGAGAACACTGCATAATCTATCGACCTCTCACTCCGAGATGTGTTGATATTGAAAAGGTGGCACTCTGCTCCATGCCTCCGACGACTAAAACCAAAACGCACATAATTGAGTCTAGAGACATGAGATTCATCAAAGATCTCTTAGGAACACTTCCTATGCAATACACTTGTGTTCATCTAAAAGGATACAAGTTATATGAGTGTTAATGAGATCTAAGAATCTTGCCTAATGTCATGATGGTTACTCGCTTCAAAAGGTCTACAGTCTTGAAGTGATACTTCGGTATACTTCAGAGGCTCTCAACAGCCTTGGTTAAGATTAGAGAAAGTTCTCACACTATGCTGTTGACGATCTCGAAATCTGAACCTGTAAGCGCTGGACGATTTATTGCTAACTGTCTTATGCAGGTACTGAAGAAAGTCCATTCACCATCATCATCAACATCGTCAACGCATCTGAACAGAAGAAGTTGATCAAGGCAAGAACATCCAAAAGTCGATTCTTTGAAGATCACAATGCATGAAGGAACAAAGAACCAAGACTATTATTCATTGAAACACGAAGTTCAAGTTATTGAAGGCAAAAGACCAATCACCGAAGCGTCATTGAAATGACCATCCCTTAGGGGGAGATTGTTAGCATTTATTTTATAAATGCAAAAGTGATGGTCATTTGCAATTAGAACTTATGTGTTAAATGTATCATATTTAGTCTAGAATGTGGGCTATAGGTATTAGTTGTGTTTGGATTATAATTGTATAAGTGTAATACACAATAGCCCACACAAGAGCCCATCAAAAGCCCTTTAGGGCGTGGCTGTGTTAGCTATATCAACACTCTCCCACCACATATGTCAGGTGTGCTTTCATTGAGATAAGGTGGGAGAGTGTGTATTCTCTGTATTCTTCTTCTTTCTTTCTTTTCTCATCTAATCTAATATATACATAGTTCCATCTCATCTCTTTACTGCATCAATCTTCTCTTCTATACTTCTTATTCTATCTTTCTATTATATTCCCATCTATCTTTCTTTTCTCTTCAAGTGCCATTCGATCTCAACAGTGGGTATGATAAAGTAGGATTTCAAGCTATATCAAAAACTAAATGAGGCTATAAACTTTTTTTTTTTTTTTTTTTTTTTTTTTTTTTTTACAAAGCATTGTGCTGCAAAAATCCATAGGTGTCCCAGGATCCACTCTCTTTGCGTCCTTGGTTGTATTGTTTAATTAAATTATATACTTGTAAGTAACTATTAGGGTTCAGTGGCACATGAAAATAGTTGGAATTAGTTTTGTTTATGTGGTATCATTTGAAGGGAAACGCAAATAAGCACTTTTTTTCAATTGGTTTGCCAAACGCTAATAAGATAATCTATTAGAAATTGCAATCCCGAATGCCCTCTTAATATTCGATATCAAGTTAATTCTCATAGATCGAACAAGAGTCATAGATGTAAGTATGTATGGTGATTGAAAGCTTTTGCTCATCTCTTGGTAACGATCTAAACTTCATTATCGGTTGACTACCATCACGTTGTTATTAATATTGATGCTATCGGTTTACTACTTTCAGATTTTTATCAAACATCATCGCTTACTATTGTATTAGAAGTATGTTGATAGTTAACCTAAACTTTGGGTTAAATATGTTAAGTTTGAAAAGTATGTTAGTGCCTAGTATGTATTATTGTTAAAGTAAAAGGTCGTGTAATAGAAATTAGGCAGTTTGGCAGTTGGTTAACCGTCACCAAAGGCACCCCTTCACAACGGTCATAAAGGTTCAAAAGTACCGTTTCATTATGTATATATGATCGGGTATAGTACCTCCGGACTCAGCATACTGGTCTGGACATCCCTATAACTTTAACCGCGGCAGAGTCAGTTCACAATAGAACGGAGTCTTGCCAAACCAAGACAATCACATGCCTCGGACTCCCCAGACCGGGGCAGAGCTCATACTCTGCCGCGGCAAATACGCAAGTGGACTCCCCCCACTTGATCTGACAGATAAGGCACAAGTGAACTCTGTCCTGACAACACAAGTGAACTCTGTCCTGACAACACAAGTGGACTCTGCTCTGACACACGTCCGCAGAGACGGCGCAAGTTGATCTGACACTAACCGATAAGGCACAGGTCAACTCAGCTACAGTAAATACGGGTAGTATAAATACCCAACTCATTTATTACTGCTCACCTAACTGCATTTACTATACACATAGTCCGCACCTAAATTACCTCTAAAAGATACTTACTCTTACGCCCGAGGTTAACCGCGGAACCCCCCTTCCGCGGTAAGACTAACGGTGCTATTTCTCTCTTAGCAGTTTACTCAAGGTACTCGGTGCAAGATCTACTCTCCAAGGGCTAGTCTAACCTAGGTCTGGGAGCGTGTCAAAGATTTGTACTAACAAGTTGGCGCCATCCGTGGGACCAGTTACATAAACTGCGTTTCAAAAGGAAGAAAAATCTACCATGAGCAACCAAGAAAACAATCCTTCTCCTTCCCTGGAACCTTCCACCGTGCGTCACACTCGCAACATGGAAAAAGAGAAGGAGCGGGAACACCGTGCGGAATCCCTTCCGGATGAAGCAATCAGGGAGTTTTGCAATCAGCATTACGACCGATTGCTGCCACTAATGTCCGAGAAGGTCCGTGCAGAAAAGCTGAATCAAGTAAGAACTCGCCTTGTTTTTGAGGATGAGTCGCGGGAAAACCCTTCCCCGCAAGAGCCATCCAAAAATTCTCAGTCAAGACCCCTATGGGAAAGAAAGGGTGAAAAAAGGCGAAGAACTAGCCCTAGCTACAGATCGGGACCCTCTGAAAGCTCCCACTCTCGAAGCGTCTTCTCCAGACTTAGCAAAGAGCCCAGGGGCGGCGACAAAGAGACGGAATACCCCCGCCTACCATTTTTACCCGTTTGGGAGAAAGGAAGGGGATGTTAAGTCGCGCCTAGGAGAAAAGAAGGCGGACGTATTCTCTAGGCTCAGAACTAAGAGCAGTGCTAGAAGAGAGCGCAGAACTGAAGCCCAGCGTTACAGGCAAGGTGGGCGTCCCCACGAGGAAAGAGGCTCAGAAAGCAGCAGAAAAAGATCACCCAGCCCAACCCTCAGCCGCGTTCCTCGTTCCAGGGATCATGGAGCCGGGAGTAGGTCCACATACTCCGGCCCCGAGCGACCTCGGAAGAGGACGCCCGTAGAAAGTGAGGACAGCGCGGGGGAATACTGGGAGGCAAGGTCTGAAAAAAGCAAGGGGCAAAAAGATGATCTTTATCATCCCTACGACGTTGAAGACACTAATCCCTTCACATTGAGGATTAGGGGTTTCAAATTCCCAAAAAGAACCAGAATGCCCAACAACGTCAAGACTTACGACGGGACCGGGGATCCGGAGGACCACATGAAAAGCTTCTGCACCGCAGCTAAGGTGGAGCGGTGGGCCATGCCCACATGGTGTCATATGTTCAACTCCACCCTCATGGGGCATGCCCGAATGTGGTTTGATGACTTGCCGGCGGAAAGTATTGACAACTTTGAGGATCTCAAGAAATACTTCTTGTCCTACTTCCTCCAACAGAAGAAGTACACTAAAGATCCGGTGGAGCTCCATCACATCAAGCAAAGAGAAGGGGAGACAACAACGGCATTTGTTGACCGTTTTAAGTCAGAAAGCATGCAAGTAAAGGGTGCCCCGGAGTGTATGAGTCTCAGGGTTCATGCACGGAATTAACAACCCAGAGTTAATCAGGAGACTCAATGATAAGATCCCAAAGACCATGGACGAGATGTGGAAAATCACCACCGCTTTTGTCCGAGGGGAAACTGCCGCGGCAAATCTGTCTAGGAAAAAACAGGACCGTCCTTCGTGGAAGTCCGGCGAGGGAGGATCCCGGGCAACCAATAGCCAGCTTTTTGACAGAAAGACGGAATTCAAACAACGCTCCAGGGCTGACCGGAAGCGTAGCGACAGATTTACACCTCTCACAAAAACACCCAAAGAGATTCTTGCAATGGATTCAGTCAAGTTCACAGCCCCCCCCCCCCCCCCCGCCAATGTCAAGTCCGGCCGAGTCCAGAAACAAGGACAAATACTGTGACTTTCACAGAGAAAGAGGCCACCACACGGACGAATGCTTCCAATTGAGAAAGCAAATCGAAGAAGCAGTCAGAACAGGGCAGTTGGCACATCTGGTGAAGGAGATTAAGAATGGGAGCCAAAAAGGCGGGGCCCTCAAGAGCGGCAAGAAAGATACAGTGGCTAAAGATAAAGCCCCAGCCATATTCATGATACAGGCCTTGCCGCGGAATGTGAAGCAAAAAACAACCTCTAGCACCTACCCCAACATGGAGATATCTTTCCCCCCTATAAGGGAGGATGACTGGGAAGATCATCCGCTGGTGATAAAGGCAGAAGTAGGCGGACACCATGTGCACCGGATGTACGTGGACAATGGTAGCGCCTCGGAGGTTTTGTACGAACACTGCTTCAATCACTTGAGTCCGGAAATTAAGAAAAGAATGATCCCTGCTGCGACCCCCCTGCTCGGATTCAGTGGAGAGTTGTCGTGGCCTTTGGGACAGATTCTATTGGAGGTAACCTTAGGAGATGAAAACAACTCCTCAAGCGCGTGGATGAATTTTATGATTGTCAGATCGCCCTCCCAATACAATGGTATAATAGGCCGACCGGGGATAAGACAGCTTAAACTCATTCCCTCCACGGCCCACGGCATGGTTAAATTCCCCACCCAAGGAGGGGTAGTCACAATACACAGTGACAAAATCACGCCCAGGGAATGCCAGATGGTAGCGGAACCCTCATCACAGCAAAGTTTCGAAGAAGTACCGGCCAAAGAAGACGTAAAGGTCGCGATACATCCTAAGTTCGCGGACCAAACAGTCACTCTGGGGGGAAGCCTGACGAACCAGGGAAAGAAAGACCTATGCGATCTGTTGCAGAATAACTTGGACATCTTCGCTTGGCAACTGTCAGATATGACGGGCGTGCCGCGGAACACAGCAGAACATAGGCTTAATATCCGGGACGGGTACGCACCAGTAAGGCAAAAGAAGCGCGGCCAAGCTCCTGAAAGAAACAAGGCCATCAACGAAGACGTGGCAAAGTTGGTAGAGGCGGACATAATGAGAGAGGTCCATTATCACGACTGGGTATCAAATCCGGTCTTGGTTAAGAAAAGCGACGGAACTTGGCGAATGTGTGTCGACTTCAAAGACTTGAACAATGCGTGCCCAAAAGACTGCTACCCTCTACCAGAAATTGACTACAAAGTGGAATCTCTCTGTGGTTACACCTTCAAATGCTTCTTGGACGCATATAAAGGGTATCACCAAATACAAATGGCCGCGGAAGACGAAGAAAAAACCGCCTTCCACACGAACCAAGGAATATTTTGTTATAAAAAGATGCCTTTCGGATTAAAGAATGCCGGAGCCACCTATCAGCGACTGGTGGATAAGGCTTTCAAAAAACAGGTTGGGAGGAATCTAGAAGTGTATGTGGACGACTTGGTCATTAAAAGCTATTCGGAGACGGAGATGTTAAGAGACGTAGAAGAGACCTTCAGAACGTTGAGGAAAATTAACATGAAGCTAAACCCGAAAAAGTGCACCTTCGGGGCAGAGGAAGGAATGTTCTTGGGCCACCTGATCAACAAAAACGGAATTGGGGCGTGCCCGGATCAATCTGCTGCGGTTGCTCAGTTACCTTCCCCCCGCACACTCAAAGAAGTACAGAGCCTAAATGGGAAGTTAGCAAGTCTCAACCGGTTCCTATCAAAATCCGCAGAAAAATCCTTGCCGTTCTTCAAAACATTAAAGAAATGCATCAAGAAAAGTGACTTTCATTGGACACCAGAAGCAGAACAAGCGTTCAAGGAAATGAAGAACCACATAGCCAACCTTCCCACTCTGACGGCTCCACAACCACGGGAGGAACTGCTAATGTACCTATCCGCGGCGCAGGAAGCCATCAGTGCAGTCTTGCTGGTGGAGAGAGGCCCCATCCAGCAACCCATCTACTTTATCAGCCGCACATTGCAACCTCCGGAAGTAAATTATGCCCCAATGGAAAAGTTGGTTCTGGCACTGATCCACGCGGTCAGGAGATTGAAGAGATATTTCCAGGCACATCCAGTAATTGTCATCACGGATCAGCCCATCAAGCAAATGCTCGCAAAAACAGAAAAAACTGGGAGATTGGCTAAGTGGGCTATTGAGCTAGGAGGACATGATATCAACTTCAGGCCGCGGACCTCGATTAGAGGACAGGTGCTAGCTGACTTCATCGCGGAAATTCCAGAAGAAAAGCCTCCGGCCTCCGCCGATGCCGCGGCAGAATATCCGTACGTTGAACCTTGGAGCTTGTACACTGACGGATCATCCTGCCAAGAAGGATCCGGAGCAGGCTTGATTCTCACAAACCCTGAAGGTGCGGAATTTACTTACGCGCTAAGGTTTGAGTTTGATGCATCTAACAATGAAGCGGAGTATGAAGCACTAATAGCAGGTTTGAGGATAGCCGAGCAAATGGGAGTCAAGCACCTATCCGCAAATGTTGACTCCCGGCTAGTGGCAAACCAGATCAATGGGGCCTACGAAGCCAAGGAAGCAAGTATGGCTTTATACTTGGCGAAAGCCAAAGCTTTAATTCAAGGTTTCCGCACATTCTCCATCAGGCAGGTGCCACGTAGCCAGAACAAACAAGCAGATGCTCTAAGCAAGATAGCCTCCACCAGTTTCGCTCATTTGTCAAAGCAAGTTCTTGTCGAAACACTGAAGGTTAAATCAATCGAAGGAAAGGAAGTAATGGCCGTGGTTGAGGAGGAAGAGGAGACTTGGATGACCCCCCTCATAGCCTACCTCAAAGACGAAGTACTTCCCGTAGATCCAAAAAAGGCCAGAAAATTGAAACTCAAGTCGCGGCAATACTCTGTTATGGATGGGGTGTTATTCCGCAAGTCCTTCCTAGAACCATGGCTGCGATGCGTAGGTCCGACGCAGGCAAGCTACGTCATCCGAGAGATCCATGAGGGCTCGTGCAGCATGCACTCAGGACCGCGGTCCATTGTGGCCAAGGCGATCAGATCCGGATACTACTGGCCCACAATGCATAGGGACGCAAGAGAAATCATAAACAAATGCCAGGACTGCCAGGTACACCGGCCGGTTCCCCGGAACCCCCAGCAAAAGTTAAATCCCATCACCTCCCCCTGGCCGTTTTACAAATGGGGGATAGACATCTGCGGCCCATTCCCAGAAGCACCGGGAAGGATCAAATACCTGATAGTCGCAATCGATTACTTTACAAAATGGATCGAAGCCAAGGCTCTTGCAACAATCACCGGCAATCAGGTTAAAAAGTTTGTCTGGGATAACATTGTATGCAGGTTCGGGATTCCGGGAGAAATAGTCGCGGACAATGCCAAACAATTCCGGGACAACCCTTTCAAAGATTGGTGTGAAAAGCTCAACATCAAACAATGATTTGCGTCGGTCAAACATCCGCAGGCGAATGGACTAGTAGAAAGAGCAAATCGAAGTTTGGGGGAAGGTATTAAAGCAAGGATCGATCAAGGAAGCCGGGACTGGCTGGAAGAAGTTCCGCACGTGCTATGGGCACACAGAACTATGATCAAGTCCAGCAATGGGGATACCCCGTTCTCCCTAACATATGGGACGGAGGCTGTCATCCCCGTTGAAATAGGAATGCCATTTCTAAGGTGCGCCCTGTTTGATCCGATAGCAAATGATGAAGACCTGCAACTAAATTTGGATTTAGTAGAAGAAAGAAGAGAGGTCGCGGCAATCCAAGAAGCCAAAAGCAAAACTCAAATGGAGAAGTATTACAACGCCAAAGTCCACGACACAAACTTCAGGCCGGGAGAGTTCATCTACCGCAGCAATAATGCAAGCCTTGTGGAAGACACCGGCAAGCTAGGCCCCAAATGGGAAGGCCCATATGAAGTCGTGGAAGCTTTGGGGAAAGGAGCTTACAAGCTCAGAGGTCAAGATGGTCGGGATATACCCCGGACTTGGAACATCCGGAACCTCAAGAAATGCTATTTGTAATTAGGCGTAAGCACTCCCATCTTTTGTATGCAATAGCGGGAGCCCATGTTTATAAGCTAAGTCGTCTACTATGTATTACTCTTATAATCAAATGATATGTGGGGTCTGATCAACTCCACAATTTTTCCCAAAAAATTTACCTTGTCATTTTCTAAGTTCACATTTGCATGCATGTACGACCCGGACTACGAAATCCGGACGCATAAGCGGCCTCACAAGCCCGGCATGAGGACATTGAACCTCAAAATTTCCAAGGCATATAAGTGGTATTGCAAACCCATTGACCATATTACGCTATCCCCGGAAATCCTAAGTACGGATACACAGAGATAGTAACCTAAGTCCGGCCTTATGAGCCCCGGTAAAAAACAAACAAGTAATGAAAAAACAACCAAGTGTTAATACACATGAAAGTTGGTCAAGTTACATTCATTATCCCAACGATTACAAGATACGCGGATGCATTCATCCGGATTACATTTCCAAAAAACGATAAGGATTAAAAAGCTTCACAATAACGCGGCAGGGCAGATATAGTCAAAATATCCCCCGAACAACAGCCGCACGTACCTAATTTTGAGGATTCTCCGGATTCTGGGAGTCCAGCATGGAGGAGTCAAACATGTCATCATGAGTAACACCATCTCCAGCCAAAGAACCTTCCGCGGTAGCCCCGGTTTGAGAAACTTCTGTAGCAACACCGGTCGCAGGCTCAGCGGATACCACAGCAACACCGGAGGAAGGCTGGGGACCAAGAGGGTTGGGAAGCACAACGGCAAGACCTTTGTCCGAATAATCAAACTCCACCCCATACCTCTTGTTCTTAAACTCTTTGTAAGTCGCAATAGCTCGGGGGCGGCGAGTAACAAACCGGAGCACAGACTCCGGTAAAACAGTCTCTTCCGCAACCGGAGCTTTGAAGGTCAGCTCCTCGGTCTTAGGATGACGATGCTCCTCCAAAACCAATTTCGCCATCAAGTACTCAAGCGGGGCATCCCGACACTCCTCCAAAGAATCCAATAAAGGAAAAGGCACTTGAGACAACCTGACCACAGACTCATCATAACGTTGCTTGGCCTCCGGATCATAGGCCTCTATCTGGTCAAGTTTTATGCCCTGCGACCCATGCACAATCCCGGCCTCCAACCCCTGGCGTACACCGTCCTTAATGGCCGCGGAAATGCAACCACCAAGCCTCAGCTTCAGATCCTCGGACTCTTTAAATTTTTCAATAACATACCTGAATCCGTGGCCGATAACCCAGCGGCGGCCTTCAACAGCCCTCAAAGTCTGGGGAAAGAGCTCTGTGTCAAACTCTTCGTTGATCGCGACCAGCCTTTTATCCATCTCCGCAAGATGATTCTCAAAAGTGGCATGGGCCGCCCTCATACTATCCTCGACAATTTTCTCTGTCTCGGTCTTAAACTGCTGCTGGAGCGTGTCACAAAGAACTTCCAGGCCGGACACTTTTTCCGTCAGCACCTCCTTCTCACCACGAAGTTCTATAACTTCCGCAGCTAACCCAGCATTCTTCCCAATCAAGGTTTCAACCTCCGGAGATAACCTTTTCACTTCAGCCCGGAGCTCATCCAGCTCCTTATCCTTATCATCCACAACCGATTGCAAAGAAGACACTTGGTCGCGGATAGCCATAACCCCGGCATTCTCACCCTCCAGCTCGGACAACTTAGCCTTCAACTCAACAACCATCTTCTTCTTCCCTTCCAGCTGCTTCCTCAACCTGCCATTTTGGTACAGGGTGTTTTCCAACCTCAGTCGCACCTCAGAATTAACACAGATCTGGTGAGTAGATAACTTGTTGAACTCATTCATCAGGTCCTCGTTAGACATATCCCTCATATCAGACGCAAAGACCGGAGTTGCAACATTGTCAACAATACTACGGCAGACCCAGGGATCGTCCATCTTGAAGCCATTAGTAGACAACCATTTGGGGACATAAGTGGAAGAAGTGTCCGCGGTCTCAACAGATACAGACTTCTCAAATTCATCAGACCCACCCGCATCCTCTTCTTCATTGACCGCATGACTAGACGAAGCAATCACGCCCTCAGCATGTCCGGAAGGCTTGTCCTGCTCAGATACCTCAAGATTTGGCATTTTGGACTCCACATTCTCAGACTCATTAATATCCGCATGAGGAGTCTCAGAATTCCCCTCTGACCGCTCTTGAGTAGGTGTGTGGGACGAAGAAGAAATGAAAGTTGTATTCTTCGTAATTCCCTCATCCGTCTGAGGACCGGAGCGGTTCAAACCTGACCCCGACTCATCTTCAAGATCCACAGTAATAGGACCTTCCGCGGAATGATCGCCTGAAAAACGCAACCGCGTAAGTATGGATAATATAAAAAAAAATAATAGAAGAGAACAACACACAAGGGTATTGTACGAAGCTCATACCAGATCCAGCCGCAGCCCCCTTGCGGACAAGCTTCTTCTTCTTTTTTGGTGGCTCAGGCACATCAATAACCACCCTCTTCTTTCCGGCTTTCTTGCCCTCCTTAGCCGCAGCAATCTCATCAACCACCGTATGTTGTACCACCTTCACCACACCCTCCCGCGGTTGAAGCACACGCGTAGCGGTCTCAGCCCTTAAGGACTTCTCGTCCTTCTCCAAGGTGCGTTCCCCGACCTTCACCTTGAATACGTCAGGCTGGTGGATATAGGAAAACAAGTCCATCTCTGCAAAGCAAAGCAAATAAAATTAGACGCGGAAGAACACAAATAGAAAAGGAAGATACAAGCAAGTCTATTCAACCCACCCGTTTCATCCGGCCGCAGAAACGTCGGGCGGGCACTATCGTCATCCCAAGTTTGGCTCAAACCTATGACATTCAGAAACTCCTCCGGATATTTCTTAAATGGAGCCCTATTAGCATCCAGGCGCCGCAACAACTCTAGATCCACACCCACATCGGAAGGCGGAGGGTCGCGGTCCACAGACGTTCCCTCAAACCATGGAATATCCAAAGGGAAGATGGTCTTTTTAATGAAAAAGAAATGGTCCTTCCAGTTCTTAACCGAATCTAGGGCACTAGTATAACAGACGGGGACAACTAAAGATTTTGGACCTTTCCTCTTCTCTAACGTCATCCAACCATTGTTAACACCCGCATAATAGAAATTCCTAAACAAATCTATAGTCGGTACACCACCATGGACGCGGCAAAGTATCTCAAAGTGGCTAACCCTACAAGCCGCTAATACGGATAACTGTGATAAATGAATCTGAAAATACTCCAATACGCGGAGCAAAAACAATGAAAGGGGAATCCTAAAGTTACCAAACTCAAAAAACCTAGTATATACACCTATCATTCCTTCCGGAGCATCCTTAATAGTATCCTTAGGTCCGGGCGCTATTGGTAAAAGATGTCCTGGAATTTTATACTTATCACAAAATGCGTTTACATCTTCCTGAGTAAGTTTGGAGGTTACCGTACTTATATGCGCCATTCTAAAGGCTAAATGAAGAATAAGTATGAAAGAAGGCTAACCTGAAACAACTAAAGTCCGGGAATAAAGGAAGGAAGAAGATCAAAGGCGGGGGGAATTCTTGTTTCTAGGAGAGAGGAAAAATCTTAACTGTGTGTAAAAAGTTTAAAAGTGGTGTAAATCTTAGTATTTATAGCCACACACGCACGTGTTATCAGTTCAAATCGAAAGGCCACAAAATTGCCACGTCCCCGGACACTTATTGGACGGTCACAGATATGGACAGATGGACTGCTAAGATGATCGCAGAAAATGAACGGTCAGCCGCCGCAAACGTCCCATCAGTCAGTAAGTGCTTGGGTAAAAACACTTCGCTATTCCCCATGACAGCCTGTCACCAACACGTGGAAAGTGGTGGGATGTCCAGTCAGCAAACAAGGGATGCATCCTAACAATCAACCGCGGAGATTACAACATCCTCCGCACAGCCGCAACTTCTAAAAGTCGCGGAACGCAACTATAAAGTCTAGAACACTTGCTCTTCAACAAAACAAGTATACTAGACTGGGGGGACTTGATCGGGTATAGTACCTCCGGACTCAGCAGACTGGTCCGGACATCCCTATAACTTTAACCGCGGCAGAGTCAGTTCACAATAGAACGGAGTCTTGCCAAACCAAGACAATCACATGCCTCGGACTCCCCAGACCGGGGCAGAGCTCATACTCTGCCGCGGCAAATACGCAAGTGGACTCCCCCCACTTGATCTGACAGATAAGGCACAAGTGAACTCTGTCCTGACAACACAAGTGAACTCTGTCCTGACAACACAAGTGGACTCTGCTCTGACACACGTCCGCAGAGACGGCGCAAGTTGATCTGACACTAACCGATAAGGCACAGGTCAACTCAGCTACAGTAAATACGGGTAGTATAAAATACCCAACTCATTTATTACTGCTCACCTAACTGCATTTACTATACACATAGTCCGCACCTAAATTACCTCTAAAAGATACTTACTCTTACGCCCGAGGTTAACCGCGGAACCCCCCTTCCGTGGTAAGACTAACGGTGCTATTTCTCTCTTAGCAGCTTACTCAAGGTACTCGGTGCAAGATCTACTCTCCAAGGGCTAGTCTAACCGTCACCAAAGGCACCCTTTCACAACAGTCATAACGGTTCAAAAGTACCGTTTCATTATGTATATATATGTAAGCGGTATGTATAGTTTAAAGTGTGTCTGTACAAAGGGTATATACATACCCAATGAAAGTCGATTGTATGAACAATACTTGCAAGTATCAATAAAATAGCAAGTTTATATATTACCTGTGATTTGTTCATCATCATAGCAAGATTAATTCCAACAAAGTATAGCTAAAGACTATATAACTATGTAACTTGCTACTGTTAGTTTGCAACGAGAAGTAATTCTTGATGAACAAAATAACACCTACCTATACATCAGATGCCTCTTTGGTTGGTGAAGTGTCAGTGAAGACATTAAGAATTGTTAACTCATTAGCCCAAAAACACAACCTTCTGTAGATTTAAAACTACAATGCAAACGTACGGTTGACGCTTATCTTTTATGTGTTCCATACGTAATACATGTAAATTTAGCAGTTTTGTGGGATTCTTTTTTTTACTTGGGTTTTCGACTCGACATTGCGAGCCGACTAATCCCAAGGCGACTACCCTTTTCGATAGAACTGAGTCAGGAGCTATTATAATCTGAACTACATAACCTTGTGTTTGAAGAACTTATCTAGCGCACTGCGCACAGTTTAACTCCACTTGAGAAACAGTAAATATTCCTCAAAAGTCAGTCAAATGTACTAAGAATTTTATTTTTTCTATGTTGCAGCATGGTGAATGGGAATGCATTCTTAATACTGTAGAGGCCTGTGCAATTCATACTTGGCCTGCTGTGGTAAGATTCAGACTCGATGTATCCACACGAAATGTTACACTTCCTTTGTTTATTTAACTAAGCACCTAGACTCAACAATGTGTTTGACTATAGTGAAATGTCGACCATCATTCGTATTATCCTATTTTGTAACGATTAACATGAGCAAATTAGAGGGATCAGCTTCAACTTTTTGCATAAATGATGTGGTATCTTTTTATTACTTTATGATATTGCTGCTTCTAACACGATGAGTTTTGATGCAGGGTGACTACTTTCCTATTGTCTATTGCGTAGAAAAGTTATCTTATGAAGGGAAGTACATGCTGAGTGGGAAACTTGTTTTGAGAAATTGAATTTGGACTCAAACCCTGTTAAAAACTGTAGCAGCAGTGGTTTTGGACACGAGGTTAGTTTACTTGGCTACTTGCATGTTGCCCATATACTGTTTGTCTCGTGACTCATATTTTCTAGACCTATGATACATTATGCATTCATTGTGCAGCTTAATCTACAGTATGCAGATGAGATAAAGGCTCTTCAACCTCCACATACTTATGTCCCATGGGTCACCGTTAATGGACAACCAATCGTAACAAACTTTTATGTTCTTTCATTCTTTTTCTATTCCGTCAAAATGCGATAGTTACTCTTTTTCTGACTTGCAGGATTACAGGTATTTCATAAGCAGTATTTGTAAAGCATGTAAAGGCTCTAACGTGCCCCAAGCTTGCCTCGAGTTATCCCACCCCATGACCGCTCCAAAGAACACCGCAAATCATCTGAATAATGTATGCTACAAAGAAGACAATACAAACTAAAAATCAACTCTATGAGAAATTATCTCATCAGCAACTTCTTGGATGTACCATGTTGGCATGGCGGAATCAATTTAAAATTAATTGTATGGTCACAAACACTTTTCCTAGTAGCTTGTGTTTTCAAGTGCTTTTTGTTGCATGATAATGCTCTTGTGATATTGATCCACACGTAATCGTGACACCAGTATATAAAATGTTATAAACTTGTTGTATATAGATGGTTATGTCCTTTTTATTGCATAATACAAAACATTGTTCTTAGTAAATGTTTGATTTGGGCTATGTCTTAGTCATTTGCCATTTTCTTCTCATGTAAGAATTTCAATGTTGTGATGGTATTATTGTTGGAATTTAAATATTATGACAATCATATACTTCAACAAATAAACATCAAGAACATGCAACGGAAGCTATAGGATCAATTACATGTAATATAATTAACCGAACATAAAAGTGATGCGTACCTTTTTGTAATTCCAAGCAAATAAATACAAGAACCAATTAAACCCTAACAATAGGGTTTGTAAATGTCGACCTACAAGAAAAGTCGACCCAGGTAATCGTCAAACAATAGTGTGTTTGTAATTCGTTCTTGTGCACACGTATTACTAACGATTCAATGAGAAAAGCTAGGTTCTTGGATCACGAAAACAACCAAAACACTTTTGTTTTCAAGAAGCAAAAATCGAATCCCTTTGGATATATGGGAGTTCGACCGGCCACAAGAAAAAGAGGAAGGAGAAGAGAAGTTAGGGTTGTTTTGGCAAACCAAGATTCAGGAAAAATAAATCACAAGCCTTTGTATTTATACACCTCAAAACTTAGAGTCCAAGTTAGGTTTGGATTGGGTTTGGTAACCCCAATTGACCGGCCCCAATAAAAGGAAGGGGTTCAGGAACCTTCTCGACCTTTATTTCCTCTTTAGTCCTTATAGTTAATATTTAACGACCGTTAACAAAAACCCCGTTAAATACTAATGCCCGTTAAGTGTTTATCATGAAATTAATAATTAAATTTAACATTTTATATTAATTATTAAACATTGAATCTCATACGTAAAGTGTACAATCCCGAAGTCTCGTATTTGAATCCGGTCATACGTATACTAATTTATATCCATAAACTTACAGCTCCTACTTGGATATATCTTAATATAGTAATGACATTGGTTAGTCTAGCATAACACGCCAATACCCCCAGAACGAACCGAGTGTGGTTTCCTGGAAAACCTTTTAATGATTCGCCATTATATTTATCCTTTTGTTACTAATACCTGTTAATATGGATATGTATCATAGTCATTCCGTAATTAACTATTATGTTTCTCGTTATAATTGATTGAGCAAGAATACCAAATCATCTGAATGTATACCAGATAGATCTTGGGCATGGTCATGCAAACATCTTGTCAACCCTACGAGGGGCCCAACAGTATTAAACTTCGAAACAAATTCGAAGGAACAAATTCTTTCTTGACTACAAGCAAAACCCAAGAATTTTGCAACACTTCTGAAATAGCCCTTATGGCCACCTGTCACGGATAGCGTTAGACTATTTCACAAAAATGTACTACACTCATGACAGTTATCAGGTATCTCAAGTCTGAGGATAAATATTCATGATTTACTTAATGACATAGATCCATAAGTACAATCATGCGATTGGGATCTGTCCTATATTCAATTTATTGAATATCATGTGAATTTGGTATGTCTACGCATCAATATACTTTCAAGTATATTCTACCAAAACTCAGATTTGTCTTAATTCAATGATATTCCCATATCATTAATTAACAACGAAAAATTTAGAATAACTAAATTATTCATGGATTAAACATGCAAATATAGGATACAATATTAAAATGAGAGATAAAATTAACTAATATTTTATTTCAATAAATAATAATTGTCAGATACACCCTTTATCCAAATACTAATCACAGTCATGCATGAAACTACTAGCTAAACGAAGTCCAATACCATCGGAAAGTTCAGTAAGCTTTTCTTTAGGTAAAGCCTTAGTAAAAGGATCAGCTAGATTGTCATCTGTGTGAACTTTGAGTAGATTAATTTCACCTATGCGGACTTGTTCTCGAAAATAATGATATTTCCTTAGAAAATGTATGGCGCCCTTCATGACTCCAGGTTCATTGGTGAATATAATTGCAGCAGTATTGTCGCAATACATATTTATAGGTAATTCAATTGAAGGCATAACTCCGAGCCCTGAAATGAATTTCCTAATCCAAACAGCTTCCATCGCAGCTTCAGAAACAGCTATGTACTTAGCTTCTGTTGCATACATCGCAATTGTACTCTGTTTTTTACTCTTCGAGTCTACTACTCCTCCATTAATGAGAAAGACATAACCCGTCTGAGACTTCGTATCATCTTTATCACAGTTCCAGGACGCATCGCAGAAACTTGTAACATCAAGTTCTGCATCTGGATTTCCCCCATACATTAGAAACATATCTTTTATATTTTTTTAAATACTTGAGAATGTTCTTAACAACATGCTAGTGAAGTTCACCTGGATTCTGTTGATATCAACTGGTGATATTTTTTGCGAATGCCACATCTGGCCTTGTGTATCTTACTGCATACATGATGGATCCTACAGCTGAAGCATAAGAGACCTTACTCATGCGTGCCACCTCTGCAGGTGTTGAAGCACACAGTTCACTACTTAAGCCATGATCGACTTGCATTGAAAATATACTTTCTTGGAATTTTGCATATTGAATCTCTTCAATATTTTATCAATGTAAGCACTTTGATTTAATCCAATTAACCGCTTTAATCTATCCCTATAGATCTTGATTCCTAGGATGTATGCTGCTTCTCCTAAATCCTTCATAGAAAAACACTCTCCAAGATATGACTTAACATTTTTCAAACTTGGAATGTCTTTTCCCATGATCAACATGTCATCGACATATAGGATAAGGAAAGTAACATTACTCCCACTAGCCTAATGGTATACACATGGCTCATCAGGATTTTGAGTAAAACCAAATTCCTCGATTTTCTCGTCAAATCTCTTATTCCATTGCCGTGATGCTTGCTTCAATCCATAAATGGATCTTTGAAGTTTACATACACGGTTTGGAAATTTTGGATTCACAAACCCCTCAGGCTGCGCCATATAGATGTCTTCATCTAGGCGACCATTTAAGAAGGCGGTTTTGACATCCATTTGCCAAATCTCATAGTCATAGTACGCTGCTATAGCTATGAGAATCCTAATAGCTCTAATATATGCTACATGAGAAAAGGTCTCCTCGTAGTCAAATCCAAAGGTTTGAGTAAAGCCTTTAGCTACCAGACGAGCCTTATAGGTGTGTACATTACCATCCATGTTAGTTTTTGTTCTTGAAGAGCCACTTACTTCCAACGACTTTAGCATTGGGAGGAAGGTCAACTTCAATCCAGACTTCATTATCTTTCATGGATTGCATTTGCCCATTCATTGCAACCTGCAATTTGTCCTTTTCAGGATCATCCATGGCAACCTTATAGTTAGCAGGTTCTCCAAGATCCCCTAACATATTTTCCTCAACTTCTACGTTAAGACAGAGATGTTTAGGAGCACGTATAGTCCTTTCAGACCTACGAATGGGAATAAGTTCAGGTGGAGGACCCAGACTTTCAGGTTCCACAGGAGGTTGGCTAGTGTTTTCAGAAGGTGATGTATCTTCATGATCATCTTCTAGATCATAAATTATCCCACTGAATTCTTGAGATATGAGATCCCTTTCAAGGAAGTCTCTATACCTAGAAACAATTAATTTATTTTTAGGTGGGTAGTAAAAGTAGTAACCCATCATTTCCTTTGGGTATCCTACAAAGATACACTTAACAGATCTCTGTTGGAGTTTATCTAGTGAGTCACGTTTAACAAATGCCTCACAACCCTAGACCTTTAAATAAGAAAAGTTAGGAGCATTACCATGCCATATCTCATATGGTGTCTTATCAACCTTCTTGGTCGGAACCATATTTAGAATGCGAACAGCAGATTCTAAAGCATAATCCCAAAAGGATAAAGGAAGAGTTGTAAGATTAAACATTGATCGTACCATATCAAGCAATGTACGATTTCTTCTATCAGATACACCATTTTGTTGTGGTGTATAAGGAGATGTAAGATGCTAAACAATTCCACACTCAGCTAGATAATCTTTAAACTCTTGGCTTAGGTATTCACCACCTCTATCGAATCGAAGAGCCTTAATCTTCTTTCCTAGTTGCAATTCTACTTCATTCTTAAACACCTTAAATATTTCAAACACCTCATGTTTATGTTTAAGTAAATAAACATAACCATAACTGCTGAAATCATCTGTAAAGGTTAAGAAGTAGCTAGCACCTTTTCTTGACACATGTCTAAGTGGTCCATATACATCAGTATGTATCAAACCAAGTATATATGAAGCCCTTTCTATACGATTTGCAAAAGGCTTCTTTGTCATCTTCCCAGATTATACAAGATTCGCATTTATCAAATGATTCATCATCGATACGTTTCAAAATCCCATCGTGTTGCAGCTTTTCCATGCGTTTCTTGCCTATGTGGGCAAGTCGACAATGCCAAAGATAAGTAGAATCCAAGTCCTTCTTGATTCTCTTATTTTTGATGCTAAACATCGAATTATTTCTATTGGATACATTACCATTCATGTCAATCTCAAACACACCATTCACAGCAATAGCATTAAAATAAAAAACACCATTTAAAGAAACTGAAATTCCATTACTAGTAAATGTGTGAATAAAACCAAGATCCAACAATAAAGAAACTAAAACAACACCTCTAATTATAGAAGGTGCGTAATGACAATTATTTAATAACAGTACTAAGCCCAAAGGAAAAACTAAATTAAATGATCCTATGGCTTCAACAGCTGCATGTGCTCCATTTCCCATGTGCAGGTATTGCTCCCCATAGGCCAGCTTCCTTTCTTCTCTAAACCCCTACAGTGTATTACAAATATGAATACCACATCCAGTATCGTATACCCAGGAATTTATTTTATGCAATGTTGCAAAAATCGTGAATCGGTAGTCGGGCGGTCGACCACCCTGCTGCGAGTAATCGACCGAGGCGGGATTAATCGGTGATTAATTGGATTGGCATTTTTTGCATGTTTTGGGTATTTCTGGAGACCAAACTAAAGATTGTAACTGATTCCAAGCATACTATGTTTCCAAACCTCAATAAAAGGCTCCAATTCTGATTATGAGGCTCATTGTGCGTTATAAGTGAAATAAACGATCCCCAAATTAAGTAGAATGCCTAAATTTTTATTTTTTCAAAGCTGACCGATTTGGCCGATTTTGGCCGATTCGGCCGATTTTTTGGCCGATTCGGCCGATTTTTGGCCGATTTTTTTGCCTGACCGATTTTTTAGCCAATTTTTGAAATTCTACAAGGTATAGGGCCGATTACCTTGTAATCGGCGATTAATCGGCCGTGTTGACCGATTTTTGCAACATTGATTTTATGAGAAAATGCAAATAACTCAATCATAAAGAAGTTACATGAAGTGCTGGCATTCCCAGCATACTTCAACTTCTTCAAACGCAACTCCTCAAGGTAGAGAGGACAGTTCCTCTTCCAATATCCTACATCATGGCAGTGGTGGCAAGCCTGATCCTTCTTGGGATTCTCTTTCTTCTTTTGAGGGTTGTTCTTCTTAGGATTTGGTTGATAAGCCATAACTTGCTTACCCTTATGAGCCTTTCCTTTACCCTTCTTGTTCGCTTGCGGTTTTGGCTTCTGAATCCTACCACCTTGAGTAGCAAGTACTTGAGGTGTAGGAGCCTTCTTAGGTAATCCTTTTTCATAGTCAATGACCATTGCATGCAAATAACTCACTATCTTCCCCGTGCAATGCATGTTGAAATTACGCACAAAACCATCAAATTCCTTGTTAAGGGATCTGTTGATTAGGCTAATACATACATCAAGAGGATAATGATAATTGAGTTGCTCTAGTTGGTTCATGTAACTTTGCATTTCCAAGAAGTGAGCACTTACGGATTTACCATCTTCCTGCTAACAGCTGTGTAGAGCATCAATCAAATCATACAATTCTACAGTTTATGGTTTCTCAAACATACGTCTGAGTTCGTTAAGCATATCATAAGGGGAAAAAAATGCTCAAATTGCTTTCCCAAAGCAGGTGACATCATTCCAAGCATCATGCAAGCAACATCATTATGTTTCTCATACTCAACTTTCCATGCTGCCTTTTCTTTTGCAGATGCAGCAGCAGCAGGTTGAGCAGGACAAAGCGTATTCAAATAATCTAGTCTTTTGGCCACTCGCAGGACAATCCTCAGCGACCTATACCAATCATTGAAGTTGAGGCCAGTCAATTTTTCTTGTTCAAAGAAATCTTTGAACGCAGAACTTAATGTAGTGTTATCGGTTTGAGCCATTTCTACCGAAAAAAGTTCAAATGTTAGTATTTTCGATAATACAACCTTTCAAGAAAATTAAATACCCTTGGTAAATATTCATATAACCATAGAATTTTCCTCAAACTAGGACCCAAATTAATATAGTTCCATTACATCAGTTGATCTGCTAGTAATGAAAGTATTCAACAAGGTAATTGTCGAACAATAATTGGCAAACATTTTCAAATTCCTAGATCATTATGGGATTTACAATTGCCAAAAATCTATTTGCAATGTAAGCATGTTTCATCCCATCTTATGCCTTGAGTTATAGATCTTACTAACTAACTCAATTAAGTTGTCTAATTTAGAATCTGTAAATTTTTCCAGATACGGTCTCACGTAACATGAAGATTTACCTTGTTATTGCAATCTAGTTAAGGTCTCACTTAAGCTAAATTGCAACTTCAAGTGTCTCTTATAATTAGATGGCATAAACTTAAATTAAAAGGGTACTCATTTGATGTGTGTAATTAAAATATGTATGAAGAAGCATGCACACAACTTCGTATCATTGGTTTTAATAAAACTTTTCTTATTAACCAATTTCACTAAGATTAAATCAACAAAGTTTTAATTGAGGTATTCGGTAAACCAATCAAAAAATTACCTTTAATTATCATCCATGTAGAAATGTAGAGGGGGGGTTTAATACATTCATGTTTAAAATCTTAAATGTTTCGTATCAAATTCCCGATCAAGTGTGACTAAATATGAATAGTGGTTATGCCACTCATAACAAATATATATGTCACGTAATTACAAGTATGTTTTCAAAATCAAGACTCACGTATCATCAGTATAAGTAATCACATAAACATAAGCACAACACAAGGTTAAAAGAATTAAGCTATTTCTGATTAAACTGAGGATGGTCCCTAAAATGTATGGACAGTCCCATATATATGTGGGACCTCCTGTCGATTTACAGGACCGTCACTAGTGTCGTTTCCGAGACATGTGATTAAATATGTATTTCCATTTTTTAAGTTGTTTTAGTTTATATCTCAGGCACAATCACATTCTAAGTAACAAGCCACACAAACACGACCTAAATGCAAAAAGATAAATGCAAGAATAAAACGCAAAGAGATAAGGTAAAAGAAAGCGCAAACCAGACACGGTGATTTATAATGGTTCGGTACGAAGCACCTCTTCGCCCTACTCCACTCTCCGAGTACCCAACTCGAGAGTTACTTCACTAGTCAACACGCTCCCTTTAGGCGGAACAAACCGTACACCAATTTAACGACACTAAGCGGAATGTCGAGTCCTAATCCTAGCTAGAACCAATCTACAAAAAAGCCCACGTGGCTACATGGACGTACACCTAGTCCACTTGAATCTTCACCCAATCCAAGTCTTCACGGACCTTCACCCGGTCCTAGTATTCACTCACGGACTCACACCAAGTCCAAGTCTTCACACACGGACTCACACCAAGTCCAAGTCTTCACACACGGACTCACAACAAGTCCTAATCTACACACGGACACCCGCGGACGTACACACTGTCCTAATATACACATAATCACCTATGGATGTACACACCGTCCTAATCTACACAATCACCCACGGACTTACACTTTGTCTGGCTTTAGACTTACACACCTAATCATGACTCACACACAAGTCGAATACACTAATGTACATATGAGAGAGTTTGGAGGAAGAAGAGAATCGTAAAACAAGTTACGTGTGTGTGTGGACTAGTTTATAACACTTCGATTCTTGACGACTTCGAGTGTTCTTCTCTTGCACTTGAGATAGAGGATGACGGGATCACTTATAAACACATACCAAAGAGTTATAGTGATCAAAGAAGGAGGAGGAAAGAACATAATATTTTTTTGCTAAGAGGTCTAAGTTTTTTAGTGGAAAATGGCTCAGTATTTATAGGCAGCTCAAGGGGCGGGGGACGGTCCCTTATGTATAAGGGACCGTCACCTTATTTAAAGGACCTTCCCGACAGTTTTTGTCCTTTAGTGGCGAAATGTTATCTGGTGAAAATTTAACTGATTTGGGCGGGAAAAATAGCTGTTGGGAATTTGAAATTCAAATTTCAAATCCAAATTTATTTTTGTTTAAAACATTTCTTTATAAATACAAAAATAATTTGTCTAATTTATTTTTGTAAAAATGTTTTGTCACATTTATAAAAATGTGAGGTTTAAGGACAAAAATATTTTCTTTGACCACTTAACAAAGTTGGTATAGTGTTTGTTTATACCTGAAGTGATTCAGACTTGAGCCATCGAGAGATGTTGATGTGTGCATGCATTAATGATTGGTGTAAACGAGTAACTTGTGCACTTTACGTTATGTATTACAAGTTAAATGTTTGTCATCATTAAAACATGAAGACATTGTATAGATTAAACGTCGTAACGTTTGCACTAACAGTCTCCCCCTTTTTGATGATGACAAAATATGTAAAATGTAACTCATAGTAAAGTGTAGAAGTTACTTGTTTACACTCTTTCTCCCCCTTTTTTCGTAGCAAAAAGGTGTCGCCAATGTAGAGATAGAAAGAAGATCGGAGAAAATAAAAGAGACTTAAGAAGATGACTTGAGAGGAAGACTTGAGAAGAAGAGATGTATTTGCTTGTATTATAGGAAGACTTGAGAGGACAACTTGAGAAGAAGACTTGAGAAGATAACTTGAGAGGAAGACTTGAGAAAAATATCTTCAGAGGAAGACTTGAGTATATAGGTTGAAGGATGATCCCCGAATGTATTAGACGATCCCGAGTCCCATCATTCAAAGAAGTGAGCTTGCATCATCCTAGTGAAGCCTTGCTCCTATCGCCATGGTTTAACCAACTTCGAACCATGTACCCAACTACTTCCGAGCTCCCCCTAGCTCATTGCATCCCCATTGACTTTAGCGTATCCAAGAATCAAATATGTTGCAAATGCTTAACCTACATCAAGGGTTAGTTTCAAGCAACAAATTATATAAAAGGATATGAGTAGCATTATAGAGGTGGACTACACATAGCAAGGAATGTGTAGATGCGTCAACGATTTACAAACAAGTTTGACATTTGCAAATGCTCCCCCTTGGTGCATGATCCCCTTTGTTTGGGCTACCAAAGAATCGAGCGATGAATGAATGCTACAAAACAGAGTTAGTAGACAAGTGCACATATATATATATATATATATATATATATATATATATATATATATATATATATATATATATATATATATATATAATAATGATGATATATATAGCAAGACATTATCGAAGATTAATACATGCATGACTCAAATATGAGTATTCTAAAGTATGGAACAAAAGGAATTGAAACTAAACATATATAATTATTGATTATAACACACCATTCTCTAACTTCTTCCAAGATAAGTGTCTAATGTCTAGGTGATATAGAGTGAAGTTGATATGCTCCTAGATGAAAATGAAAATGACTCTTTAAAGTGGAGAAGTGGGAGAGGATGAACGAAAATGAAGAAAGAAGGTTTTAAGCCAAGATTGACAAGGATGATGTAAAGATGAGAAGGAAGATAGGAGACTTCATATTTGAAGATAGTGGTTTAATTTAGGCTTATGTGGAAGGGGATGAGAAGAGATGTGTGTAAGGAAACAATGAAAGGACCGTTTTCACTTGCAATGAGCGAGGATGAAAATAAGTGAGGAAGATGGGATACTTTAAAGATGGTATATACTATCCTAGTTTTGTTGGGTGTTTTATCAAGAAGAGGTGGATGTGAGAAAAGACGAGGGATGGTACTATGGACTCTTAATATGGTCTAGAGAGTGAAGAAAAAGAAGAAGAAGTTTTTGAATGAATTCTCATGGGTGATACCAATTGTATGAATAAGTCCTGGAAAGAAAAGAATGAAGGAGATGATAAAGGAGAGTGAAGTGATCAAAATGGTTGTTATTTTGGACAAGGCATGGTGTAGGATGGTTCAAAGTATTGTTTAAAGAGGATGGTTCAAAGTATTGTTTAAAGAGAAAGAAACTGGTCTAAAGAGTGGTGAGTCGAAGATGCAGAAAAATAGTAAACCAGTTCGTGACACTTCTTGCTACACCCCGTGCCTGATTTGACCAAAAATTTAAAACTTTACGCGAAAACGACTTGACTATAACGGACCTCCTGTTACTCTTTTATAACCTGACAAAATTCTATTAACACTAAGCCCTTGAAAGTATTTTTAAATGAAACTATTCTCAATTACCTTCGAAACGACGTATGGCACGGCCATCAATGACTTACAGTTTGGAAGATATGATTTTTCTAAGATTAACCAAAAACCATAAAACACCAATTTATACTCTGACAGAAGCATATGACCATATACTAAAAATATCATATGGCCATATTCAGCTCATATGCCCTTATTAAACTTTCTAAAGCAACCAGATGACCATATGCTGAAAATACCATATGGCCATATGTTGGTCATATACCCTTATACAAAAATCTTTGAGGCAGACATATGTCCATATGCTGAAATTTTATATGGCCATATGCCTACTGCAGATTTTTACAAAGAAAACTATAATAACTCTAATTCTGGAAAACCAACTTTCGAGGCTCAAAAATTAACGAAACTTTCCAAAAATCATTAACATAACATAATACATCGTTTTCATAAGCATTCGCGGTCTAAATGACCCATGAACACATATTTCACGGGGTTTGCCAAACGCCCGTTTTTGACACATTTTCAAACATAACTTAACCATAACACCCTTAAGCATAAAACCAAAACTATAACCTTTACAAACATCAATTATTTATCACATACACTATAACCAAACATGCTATAACGTTTTAAACGTCACTTGACCCGTTTGACCCAAAATGAGTAATTATATACACTTATTCCAAACACCCCTTTAACATGACTATAAACACTAAACACTCATTTACAACACGAACCGTTCACTGGTACAAAAAGTGGTATTTGTCACTCCAAAAATGCGTGACCATATGCGTATAGTCACACACGTTTTTTTTTTTTTTTTTTTTTTTTTTTTTTTTTTTGTCACTAAAGGTTGCGCCACCGTAGGTGGCATATGGTGACATTGTTTAGTTTATGGCCATTTCATTGAAAAAGAGTGACAAAAACCAGAATATGTGTGACCAATTAGGCACAAGTTTTATTGGATTAATCAGTATCAGTGACCATAAACACTTTATAGTCACTCAAATGTTTTTTGAGAGTAACTATTGTTCGTCCTTTGGCCACATAAATATATAATATATTTGACATTTGAGATGATTTATTCAAGTAAATGTGTATTTTGTGTGACTATTTCCCATCCTGTGGCCACATGAATATATAATAAATGTGACGTTTGTGATGATTTAGTCACACAAGGTGTGTTATTTTTTTGGAGTTAGTCACATACAATTTAAAAAACAGTGGCCAAAAGTGTTAATAAGTGTGACCATATGCTTTTTAAAATCAAGTAAAAGTGTATTTGTGTGACTATTGTTCATCCAATGGCCACGTGAATTTTATGTTTGTGTGGCCTTTTGTAATATTTAGTCACACAAAGCATATTTTTTTTGTATATTTAGTCACATACAATTAAGCATAAAGTGACAAAAAGTGTTAATAAGTGTGACCATATGCTGTTTAAAGTGAAGAAATGTGTATTTTGTGTGACTATTGTTCATCCAATGGCCACTTGAATTTTATGTTTGTGTGGCCTTTTGTAATATTTAGTCACACAAAGCATGTTTGTTTTGAGTATTTAGTCACATACAATTAAGCATAAAGTAGCCAAAAGTGTTAATAAGTGTGACCATATGCTGTTTAAAGTGAAGAAATGTGTATTTTGTGTGACTATTGATCATCCAATGGCCACATGAATGTTATGTTTGTGTGACCGTTTGTAATATTTAGTCACACAAAGCATGTTTGTTTTGGGTATTTAGTCACATACAAATAAGCAAAAAGTGGCCAAAAGTGTTAATAAGTGTGAACATATGCTGTTTAAAGTGAAGAAATGTGTATTTTGTGTGACTATTGTTCATCCAATGGCCACTCAAATTTTATATTATTGTGGTCTTTTGTAATATTTAGTCACACAAAGCATGTTTGTTTTGGGTATTTAGTCACATACAATTAAGCATAAAGTAGCCAAACGTGTCAATAAGTGTGACCATATGCTGTTTAATGTGAAGAAATGTGTATTTTGTGTGACTATTGTTCATCCAATGGCCACATGAATTTTTAGTTTGTGTGGCATTTTGTAATATTTAGTCGCACAAATGATGTTTTTTGGGTGTATTTAGTCACATACAATTAAACATAAAGTGACCAAAAGTGTTAATAAGTGTGACCATATGCTTTTTAAAGTGAAGAAATAGTTATTTTGTGTGACTATTGATCATCCAATGGTCACATGATTTTTATGTTTTTGTGGCATTTTGTAATATTTAGTCACACAAAGCATTTTTTTTTTTGGTATTTAGTCACATACAATTAAGCAAAAAGTGGCAAAAAGTGTTAATAAGTGTGACCATATGCTGTTTAAAGTGAAGAAATGTGTATTTTGCGTGACTATTGTTCATCCAATGGTCACATGAATTTTTAGTTTGTGTGGCATTTTGTAATATTTAGTCACACATCGAATTAAACAAAGAGTGACCAATAATGTTGATAAGCGTGACCATATTATGTGAGTGCATCTTTTAGTCACAGTGTTACTACTGCTAGTACTAAGTTAGTACTGCTGGAGCAGAGTTACTACTGCTAGTACTAAGTTAGTCCTGCTGAAGCAGAGTTACTACTGCTAGTACTATGTTAGTGCTACAGGAATGAGTATATATATATAACAGAATTAAAAACAAAAAGAAATTTCAAATTGAATAAAACTCGAATGTATATAACTGAACCAAATATACAATTGTAATGTCGTACAAGTACCATAATTTAAAGCCTTTTGACTATTCGCCTTCGTAGCTTGCAATTTCCTTTGCATGGCTTAATTAGAGACATAATTTTTGCGCTTCGATGGTACTTTTGGTCCAGAATTGTTCTCAGTAATCATTTACATCGTAGTTGGTGGTGTAACCTGTAGTAAACAAAAGACGCTTGTATCAAACATTGAATTAAATATGAAGAATTATATATATCTAGGTTGAAAAAACACATGTATGTACCTCCTCTTCAAGAATAACATGATCCTTTGGCCATGCAAAGAAACCACCTACGCCCTCCTTAACTGTTTTTAACCCATTATTTCCTACGTCCGGTATGCATGCTACATCCACTAACGATGAATCAATTGACACTCTGTAGCAATCATTTGGGAGTGCTTGGTTATGCAACATTTTTTTCCATGAGACTTGTATACGGTACCCAAAGCAACAATATTTGATTTCTTTAAGTGCCACAGTTTGCACTTAAATGGCTAAAAAAAGAATTTTTGCATGTATATATCAGAAATTATTTAAACAAAAGAATAACAAGAAACATGTTGAAATACATACTGTTGGTAGTTCTTGTGTTGGAGACACATTTTGTTGCGATTGGGAATCTGGAGACCCGTTTTGTCGTGACTTAGGCATTTTCTTAGGTCCGACAGTTTTAACAGGTTCCTATATTTATATATAAAACACGTTACATTATTTAAACAAAAGAATAACAAGAAACATGTTGAAATACATATTGTTGATAGTCCTTGTGTTGGAGACACATTTCCTTGCGATTGTGAATCTGTAGACCCGTTTCGTCATGACTTAGGCGTTTTCTTAGGTCTGGCAGTTTTAATAGGTTCCTATATGTATATATAAAACACGGTGCATTAGTCATGTATGTAAAATTCAAAAATCAAAGGGGGATGTTTTATTACTTACCATTGTTTCTATTACCTTTTTCGAATTTACAAGCCCATTAGACTTCTTCTAAATTCTCGCAGTTTTATCATGTACAACATCACTTGACTGAGTTCCGTCCACCTCATAAGGGCTGCTATCTATATTATCAATGGCCATTCGAGTCACCTGCAATATAAATTAAGAAATACATTGACTCATCAGTTTATGTTCAATGCCTGCTATCATTAGCATCAGTGGTGTTAGCATTAGAAAATGAAATTGTTAACAATATAAAAAATGGCTTACATCTGAGGCTACTGGCAATTGAGATGAAAAATTTAACTGCACCCCTTGTTTACTCAACTGTTCCATCAGTTGACTAAGTATTTCCTTTGTTTCTGTCATTTCATTGGACAATTTCTTGACCAATACATCTTTTTCTGTCATCTCGATGGACAATTTGTTGACCAATAAATCTTTTTGTTGACACTCGTGTCTCTCATTATCAAGTTGAGTTTGAAGTAACTCAATTCTTTCATCAGTTTCTTGTTTGCTTCGAGGAAGACGAAAATACCTCTTGTATGTAACTCCACTTCCCACTCCTTTTGCATAACCTCCCTTTTCCTTACCAAACACAACTGTCATGGCATCAGTGCCATTATCAAGATTCAAGGTTCCTTCCTTGATCTTGTCATCAGCTTCTTTCTGCAAAAAAAATATGGGAAATATTGGGATTAAAAGTCTTCTTGATGCTGTTAGAGTAACTGCTGCTCATATTTATTTTAATGCTGCTCAGCTGGAGTTAGTGCTGCTCATGAACTTCAATGAAAAATATGCCAAGTGTTTACTACTGCTAGTACACAGTTACTACTGCTGGTATACAAGTTACTACTGCTAGTACACAGTTAATGTTGCTGGTATATAAGCATAATAATAGAATTTGCAGTCAAACTTACAAGTTTATCTCCCACTGATCTAATCTCATCATCTGGATATTCTCCGTCATTGTTTACCCTTCCTTTCAACCACATTATACCACGCGGGGGTTCTTCATCTGCTTCAATTTCTTTATTTTCGATCTAATAAACTTTAAATGCATACACATGTAAAGTTAAACCAAGATAAACAAAAATATGAGGATGCATACACATGTAAAGTTAAACCAAGATAATCGAAAATATGAGGGTATTAAATGCAAATGTGCAAATTGTGCAATGTTAACAGATTCATTTCTCAAACTGATCGTCTCTCAATTTGTAAAACAAACATTATGTAATCTTACCATTTTCTCTTTCACATAAACATATCCACCTCGTCCCATTTTATGCTGATAAATATTTTTGGAACGCGCCATTTTAGCTTTATCTGATATCTCCTAAAAACACAAAATCATAAGGCGTTTAGATGCGGTAATGCTGCAAACTGAAAATTATGAAATGACATATAGACTTAAATAAAGATGACTAATTAAAACCTTGTATGCATCGGTGGTCGTGTAGTTTACAAACTCGACCCAGTCCTTTGATTTCACTATTGCACTATACTTGGTCGGGACTTCATTCAGTTTCGTAGGTGTATTTAGGTTGGGCAATATGTATTTTTCTCTGAGTTTCATTCTGAAATTCCTTAGCAGTTGACTAAGACGATGCATTACCAATTTTTTGAATGTCAAGTCAACATCAAAATATCGCTGCAAAGATTAGCACAATGTTGTTAATTAGTTGCACATAATGTAACTGCATAGATAAACTTATGTAGTACTAGGTTAAAAAATAGTATATATGTATCGTGATTTCATCCCATAGTTTATCTCTTGATTCTTTATCCACCTTCTTCCAGGATAGAATCTTCAAACCTATGTGCTCACGAACCAGATCTCCTAAAAAACTCGAAAACAGTGCTCAGTGTAACCCTGATACCCTATTCAACGCATCGAAGGCTACCTTGAGCTTTATTCCACCAGGTTTTCCATATTTCATGCGAAATTTATATAGCCTAGTTATGCCCCTCTTAGCTAGTTTCTGATCTTATTGGTTGGTTCCAGGCGCATCTTCATCATCAGAATACTTCTCGGATTCATATTCTAAGTTGTTATCATCATGTTCATTATCAGCAGGAAGAAAAAGATGATGATCAATAATGGGTTGAATTTCCATGACTCTTGAGCAACAATGGGTAAAAGAAAATGATTCTGGCTTGGAGAGTAATGGTGATAGAAGATTTGATTTCTGTGTTTTCTTTGCTGTCTTTTTTTAGGAGAGAAAAGAGGGTTTATAAAGAATATGAATCATTATTCTTGGTAACTGTTTTTAATTAGATGATTTAAAAAATTTGGATCAAAATTTTGGCTCCAATTTCTAATTTGAAATTAACAATTTAATTATTTAAAATTTTTTCCTTTGAACCTGTTAATTAAAGCATAAACTTGAATAAATTAAAAATTCACACAGCTTTACATTCAACAATAAACTTCAAGTTTACACAGATTATGGACACAAATGCAGCCCATTTCAAAATGTTATATATCATTATCTTAATCGCAAATCATGAACTAAGATCTTGAACCAAGATCATGAACACAAACTGCATATCAAATTAAGAACTCAAATTTACACAATTACACCAAGAACATGAACACAAACTGATACCATTTAACACAAACTGCTACCATTAATCATAAACCAACATGAAATCAAGAACACAAACTGCTACCATTAAATAAATATGTACAATCATCAAACCAACAACAGAAACTGCTACCATTAAATCTAACTGTGCAATCATCACATCAAGAACACAAATTGCTACCATTTAACAAACCAAAATACTATCAATAAAGTTATAAAATAGATACAGTTAAACTACTAATTACCAGTTATTGTACCATTAATAATTACATTCATGCAAATGTCAAAACTACTACTACTTTTTGTGTACTTCAGAATCTTTACTTGGAAAGACCATTTTTTTCTCCTTCACTAGCCTGCACATTGACTACACTTTCACATGCAAACACTATTTTTTTTCTCCAAACAAGCCTGCACATTGACAAGCCTTCACATATCCACCAAACAAGCCTTCACATACCCATTATATAAAGCCATAACCACATACCCTTCAACAATCAGTAACAAAAAACTACAATTGAAAGAATGAGTAGCAACAAGAAACAAGGTATTTTCTTGTTCATGTGATATCTGCAAACACACCTTTCATTGTTTTTTTTAATTTTTTTTTCTTCAGAAATCATTAAGATTTCCAGCAGTGAAGATTCAAGTTCTTATTCACATCCAATGTCATGGGCTGACTATTTTCCAAAGGATTATCAACCAAAACAGCTTGCAAAGATTGGTTCAAGCTCAAACAAGGTTGATTCCTGCAACAGTCTAACCTGAAAACAACTTGCAAAGATTGCTTTTGATGATAGGATTAAGGTTCTAGGCATGCCAAACAAGGTAAATTGTGAACTGATTGGTATCAAGCCTTTTGCAGGCAAAGGCAAAAAAAAAAATGGTTTAGTGGTATGTTTAGGACTTTCCTATCAAGCCTTGCAATAAAACTCTTTGTAACACCTAGGGAACTGATCTATGTAATTTGACCTCCTAAAGTCAATTTTAAGCTTTAATCCAGTAACATGAAAACTTCAAATTACATAAACATCAAAACTGCATATACATGAAAATACAAGAAAACTGCAAATTCTTTCATTGCTAATAACTGTTTGACTTTATGGAGTCAAATACCATTACAACTTAAACTATACTACCACAACATATGGCATACAATCCTACACAATACTACATAATCCACACAATCCTACACTGTCCTACCCAATCCTCATACCTAATATAACACACAGAACAAACAATATCCCAACCAAAATGACAAAAATTCTGTCATACAACTGTAATCTTGACTTTGTGACAGTCAACTCATGTATAAGCCTAGATTTCTCCATTGCTAGCATACCAATGTGTTCTTGCATATTTGTCGTTTGACTACTTCTCTTGACCCTTGAATGCAAATCCAATAGCAGTTGCCTATAGTAATCACTTGGTAAATCGTCATCAAAAAACTTATATACATTACACTTGCTTCTCTTGTCCTGAATTTAAATAACAGCACCCCCATCAATTATAAAAGAATTAAAAAAAAAAAAAAAAAAAAAAAAAAAAAAAAAAAAAAAAAAAAAAAAAAAAAAAACTCAATTAAAAAATAAGGGCTTACATAATCGGGGCAAGCAATAAACCTTTTTCCTGGATTCTCCGGTGCCCAAGTCGTTTTCACAGTCAAACGATGACCACATTCACAAAAGGGTCGAACGTACTGGCCAATTACACGAGGAGTGCTAGGTGCATAAGACGCCATGGTGGTGGTAGTGGTGGTAGTTGGTTTTATCAGTGGTTACTATAGGAACAATTATCCCAATTTTTTACATTTATAAACAATTATCCCAATTTTTTAAAAGTTAAAGAAAATGAATATCGTATAAAATGATTTAACGCAACGTACTCGGCACGATATTCACCAAAAAAATCAAATGCGCAAGAGTTTTCAAAAGTTAATCATTCTCATTTTCAAAAATAATCTCGTTTTAGCCTTTTAAAAGGGTTTGGAATCATCATTCGTGTAACAGTAGAGAACATGGACTCACGAGTACTCACTCCAAAAAAACGAATAACCGAATAGTCGAGAAGATTATTAACGATAACTCGAGTCGAGACGAGATGACGAAAAGAAGTCAAAGAGATAACTAACAACAAACATATCAAATAAGATGAGTCGATTGGTAATCGTCTGTATTTTCCCATAACCCCATTTATTAGTACAAGGTATACTCGTTTTATGATTTAAAACAAGTTTGGACTTACGACAAAATTAATCTTTGGAAATAACAAAATTTCACCATGACTCTTTCATTTATCGAACGTTTCCAAGTCAAAAGACTTTATTGAAAATCAATTTCCCGAGTAATTTATAATACAACGAGTATTTATATAAACCCTAAACCCTAAACACTAAACCAATACGTAACTCAAACAATAACCAAACGAATAGTCCAATAAATCCAAATATGTTAGTCTACGGGTAGCATGTCTCGAATAGTCCAATAGCCCTCGTGTGTTCTGTTTTTATCCCAAATGTCTCACGCAAGGTTTTCAAAATCGGGATGATCCTACTTAGGGTTCATCTTTGCAAGATCGTGATCGTAAGATCGGATCGGGATCTTAAGATCCTACTATAATGTCATTTTGTTAATAGTTTTTGTATTATTATACAAATCTATAAATTAATATATATCATAAACATAAATTATGTAAATATTTCATAGAAATGTTGTCTTAAATTATGATTATGAAATTTTTAAGAATATTAACATGTTTTTTTTTTTTTTTTTTTTTTAAATTATGATTATGAAGTTTTTTTAGTTTGTAGTTCGAGAAAAGTAAGTTCGGATCGTATTAGATCTTAAGATCCTATGGTAAAGATCGGGATCCTATAAGATCTTAAGCTTTTAAAGATCATTTGTAAGATCAGGATCGTTTTTGCTTTGCAGTATCGTAAAATAGTAAGATCCTAAGATCAGGATCGGGATCCTGACAACCATGGTCTCACGTACACTTCTAATTTCCTTACTTCGTTATTAACCAAATTTAATACTAGTAACAAATATCTTTACAACTTTTAATTTAACAATTGTTTTTATTTCTTTCTTTTATTTTGTCCAAGTCGAGTCAATATCAAGTCGCAACAAATGAGTTACTATTTCCCTTTCAATTCATGGTCAAACATTTATTCCCTCGGGTCAATAATAATGAACCCGATCCCAAATCATTCCATACTGTTAGGAATATAAATATTCAGTTGAAGACTCGGTCACCCCGAGTACTTAATAGCTCGTAGGTTTATTAGTAATATTAGCAGTAGATTAGTTAGTATTAATATTGTGGAGTGGGTCGGGTCTTTTACCCACTGTCAGCTCGCTCCACAGCCCACTAGGGGCACCCTATGTAGTACTATATAAAGCCCTCTCCACCAAAGGAGAGGGTTGGACCTTATTCTCATATTCAATACATCCTACTTACTTTCTCTCTCAAGGTTCCAAGTCTTCTCCTCTCTCTCTCTAAACTCCATCTATTCGATCCATTACATAGACCCAAACGTGTGTTTCTTTGCTTGTGAATATACTACAATTGGTATCAAGAGCCATGGTTAGGTTCATGTATGGTTATATTCACGGATTTGTGTAGATTTGGGGTACTTTTGGTTCGAATAGGTAGTTTCTTGAAAATCTATTTTGCGCTTTGTTTTGTTGATAGAAGGTGTTAGATCTTGTACTTTCTAGCTTAGGGATTGTATTGAAGTAGTGTTTGGTGTTTGGAATCATAGTTTCAGGCTTTGTGTGGTAGTTTTTGGCAGATTCGTGGGTTAGTGTAAAAGTGTTCTTCGTAGCGTTTTGTCCCTCTGTGAAGGTTTCATAGTAGCAATTTGTGTATTGTTGGGTAAGTGAAAGTAGCGATTTGTGGTCTCTCGAAGTTGCGATTTGGCCCATTACCGAATTTGGCAAAAGACGACAAACCGCTAAGAAAGCGACGTGTCTGGCGTTTAGTGTGTTGCGTTTTGACCAAGATAGTGACAGTTCTGTCTTCTTGTGACTTGCGATTTGTGGGTTGCGACTAGTGTCTGTCAGGGTAGCGACTTGTTAGACTTGCGACTTGTCTGTCAGGGTAGCGACTTGTTAGGCTTGCGACTTGTCTGTTGCGGTTGCGACTAGTGTCTGTCAGGGTAGCGACTTGTTAGACTTGCGACTTGTCTGTTGCGGTTTGTATCCACAGGGTTGTGATTTGTCTGTTGCGGTTTGTATCCTCAGGGTTGTGATTTGTCTGTTGCGATTTGTAATAGTGAGTTGCGACTTGAGCACTTGCGAGTTGAACTTTGCATTTTGACTCATAGTTAACAAATTGCGATTTGATTGTCTGCGATTTGACAAGTTGCTACTTGACTCATTGCGATTTGATAGTTGCGATTTGACGTTGCAAGCTAACACTTGTGACTTGACTTATTGTGATTTGATAAGCTTGCGATTTGTCTTGTTGCGATTTGTCAAGCTGTGTCTTGAATCTTTGCGATTTGATCAATTGAGATTTGTGTTTCCTTGAGTTAGGACTTAAAATTCTATTTTGCAAGATACTCATTAGTTTACGGTTTGTGTCTTGGTGATTTTAGAAAGTCCCGCGAAAGAGTCAATTTCTCGGTTAAATCACAAGAACTGTAAAATCCCGTATACATTATGGCCAGCATTACAAGCACCGCATCCGATGACATTCAAGCAGCAGGGTCCGATACCCGTCCGCCTATGCTAGATAGGACGGACTATGAGTCGTGGGCACAACGAATACGGATTTACTGCTTGGGAAAAGAGAATGGAGCAAACATCCTTAAGTCCATTGATGAAGGACCATTTCAGATGGGTACCACCAGAGATGCTGTTACTACTGGTGATGATGGCACAGTCACCTTTGGAATTGACAGACCACGCACTTACAATGACCTTAATGAGGAGGAAAAGAAGAGGTATGATGCTGACATTAGGGCCTCAAACATTGTTATTCAAGGTTTGCCAAAGGATGTCTACAAACTCATCAATTTCAACACTGAAGCTAAAGCAGTGTGGGACAATGTAAAGATGTTGCTAGCTGGGTCAGAACTCACAAAAGAAGACCGTGAATCTCAATTGTATGATGAGTTTGAACACTTCAAAATGAACCTAGGAGAGAATGTCACAGATTACTATGTGAGATTCCATAAGTTGGTGAATGACATGAGGATGATAAGAATGACTATGCCCAACATCTAACTTAACTCAAAGTTTGTGAACAACATGACTCCAGAATGGGACAGATTTGTTACTGCTGTCAAACTCAACAAAGGTCTGAGAGACACTAACTATGAACAGTTGTATGCCTACCTACAACAACATGAGAAGCATGCTGCCTACGATCGGGTGCTGAGAGAAAAGCTCAATCCTTCAACTCCTAATGACCCACTGGCATTTATGGCAAGTGCTCTACCAAACACCCAACCATCACCTAACCAAGGTTATCATCAACTTCACTTACCATATTCTGCTATGAGCTCACAACTCGACTCAGGCTATTCTCAGACCGACAAAATGATTGATAACCTCACCAATCAATTATCATTATTGGTTCAACAATTTAAAGCATCTCTCCCTCAGACCAACAATCAGTTAAGAAACTCATCCAACCCACGCAATCTAGCAATGGTGGAGGATGGGAAAATTGTGGTTCAGAATGTGCAAGGGAGAGCAGGAAGAAACATGGGTCGAGGTAATGTACAGAACAGAGCGGGGAATGCCAATCAGGGGCAGGGGAAACAGCTCAAGTGTTATAATTGTGGAGGACTGGGACACATTGCCAGGAATTGCAATCAACCGAAACGTCCTCAGAACTCAGATTACTTCAAGGATAAGATGCTGTTGATGCAGGCTCAAGAGAATGGAGCTGTATTGGATGAGGAAGAACTGTTGTTTTTCGCAGGTGATGGGGGAAATACTTTTGATGAAGATGTGGATGAGCAACCAGTTCAGGATCTAGCACTCAACGATCCCAACATCTTCAAAGCTGATGGTTGTGATGCATTTGACTCTGATGTGGATGATGAACCAACGGCTCAAACAGTCTTCATGGCTAACTTGTCATCCTTGGCTTCATCACCTCGACAAGCTAGTTCTTCAAATGCATCTGTGATTTCTGAGGTACTAAAACTTTATGACACATATGAAGTAGTTGATGAACAAAAGATTCCCAACGAAGTACAACAGGGAGATGTTTCTGACTTAAATATTGTTGACATGGAAAATAGCGATATGATTCCATATGAACAATATTTGACTCACAACAACGTGCCTGATGTACAAGATGGAGAATCTTCTGTTGATAATAATGCTTATGTTGTTAATAACGTGTGTGCCTTAGAAAATACATGTGACATTGATAATGCATGTGAGTGGCATGAAAACTCTGTACTTGCTCCTAATTTTAACTTGATCACTAGACTAAACATCTATAAGGAACAAGTAGCTATGTATGAACAACGTGCTAAGTTTGAACTAACTGAACGTGAGCAGAAAATGGAAGGTCAGTTGCGTACACTTATAAAAGACTATAGAGTGAGAGAAGAAACATTAAAACAAGAGTTGAATTCTTTGAAAAGCCAGCTAGATGTGTCTGTTAAACAAAAACAGGAAGTACAGAATTGTGTGAATAGGCTTAAGCTAGAATTCAAAGAAAAAGAATCTAAAATCTTAGATGATTTCTCTAGACTCAAAACATTAAAGAATAAACTTGAAGATAAGTTGTACACACAAGATCAAACCAGACAGACTGCTCAAATGATTCAGAAGCACAGAAAGCTGAGTGATAAGCATAGTGAAAGTAATGTAGGTGAACCTAAATTAGCTCTTCTTAGGATTGCTAAAGTAGCCCAACCTGCCTTATATGATGCCAATGTGATGCTTATGCCTAGTCATGCCCCACCTGAGGTTTTATCTTTGAAAGAGAGTGATGAAATAGAAGTGAGAAATATAGAAAGAATGAATGAGAAAATGAAAGATCCCATATGCATAGACAAGCGAGTAATAGTCAAACCCCATGATTATTATGAGGAGAATCGCTTGACTGTGTTTGCACCTCAAAAGAAGTTAACGCCTGAACAAATATTTTGGAAATATGATACTGAGAAATTAAAAGCTGATGAACTTAAAGCCAACACCGCATCCCTTAGAAAAGTTGCGTCCATAATGGTGTATCCTCCCAATACACCTAGGAATTTGGTTCCTTTGTCTCTTCCCACTGAATGTAAAACCTTAATTAGCTTATACGTGCTTTGGCAACTATTTGCTGATTTTGATAAAACATGTAAGAAGAGAATCACACCAACCGGAATTACTGAGGGGGAAAGGTGTTTTGAGCATGCGAAAAGGTGTTACTTGACTGAGGTCATGCCATTCTTTAAACTACTTAAAGAACATTTTGAAGGGATGCAAACTGCCCTTAATACCGAAATAAATGAAATGAAAGTAGTGTTTAAAGACATGGAAAATGAGGTAACTCAATGTGCAATAGAACTTAAGAGTCGTGAAATTGAAAGGAAAAACATACTCATCGCCAATGACAACTTGATTGCTAGATGTATTGCGCAAGATGTATTTTATACTGCTACTGATTCTGCTTTATCTGCTTGTCAATTTCATGAGTATGCTATTGTTTTAAATGTTACCCAGAATCGTGTTGTTGAGCTTGAGGGGGAGAATGTGAAATTGCTTGACAAAATTCAAAATGATGACCATGATAACATGGTTAAACGTTTTTCAAAACTAGAGGTTGATTATCTAAATCTGCAACTAAAATATCAACATTTAGAAGAAAAATGCAAAATATCAAATGACAAGACATCCTTGGATGCTCCTGAGTTTGATACATATTTTGAATTAAGCAAACGAGATGAAAAAATTCAAGCTCACACAAACACGATTCGACTGTTGAGGGCCCAAATTGCCCAATTGAAATCCAACAAGTGTGATGTGTATGGCACCAATAAACCTTCGTCTTCAGATTCTCAGAATTTTCAATATCAAGACACCATCAATAAGTTACATTATGAAAATGATTGTTTTCGAGAAGAAAATTCTAAGATTAAACAGCATTACAAAGAGTTATACGACTCAATTAAAGTTACTAGAAATAGTCATAATGAAAAGATAACTTCTTTGTTAAATGAAATTGAGAATCTTAAGACTCAGGTGAAAGGAAAAATTCCATGCACCTCTTGTAATTGTGTTGTATCAAAGGTCTCTGCTTGTAAAATGTACGATGTTGATGTGGGGCCTATTCCATTTCCCATGAGAAACAACAGACCTGTCCATCAAATGTATCTTTGTCACCTTAGGGATGGACTTGACACTCTTCGTGAGGTTGTGGAAGAGGATAGAATAAAAAAACCACTTGATAAGGCAGTAGGTTATGCCTGCGTCCTCACAAAAAGGATCCAGGAACAGTTAGAATATGCCATTGGAACGGGTCCCAAGTCTAGCAACCAAATAGATAGATTAGGTGCATCATCATCCACTATTAAAAACAAGCATGTAACCTTTGATTTGCCATCAAGAACATCAGAACCCAGCACATCAAAATCAGGAAAGCATGTGACAGTGAAACAAACTAATGTTCCTATCATTACTTCTACAGGAGTGAAATGTGACACCCAAGCTAGCGAGTCAAAGCCTAGAGGCAATGCAAGGAAAGATAGGACTGCGCCAACTAATAGTGATCACAAGAAGAGTGTAGAAGCCCAACCTAGGAACAATAAGTTTGTAATGACTAGATTGAATCGTGTTGATTCTAGTATCAAAAGTACTGTAATTAATTCGAATTCTAATGCGGTCTGTAAAACATGTGACAAATGCTTAATTTCAGCTAATCATGATTATTGTGTTGTGTCATTTCTGATATCTCATGCACCACCCCAAGTTAAGTATGTTAGGAAAACTGAAAGATGTAAGAAAGTTTGGAAGGCAATAGGAAAAACTTTTGCTACTGTTGGGTATCAATGGAGACCCACTGGAAGAAAATTCAGTTTAGGAAATAAAAATCCATTGCCTAAGTTGAATGATCATAGGTTTGTGAAAGTTAAAGAATGGAGGCCAACAGGTCGAATTTTGTCTCTAGGAACACAATGCCTTCCAAATAGGCCATCCGCTGACTCTAGGATTGTTCCCACTGTAGAGACTTCAGTATTAGCAAACTCTGTTGCTCCTGAATTTGTGAATGCTAACCAAACGGACCC
This sequence comes from Artemisia tridentata subsp. tridentata, assembly GCA_021014915.2. Lineage (NCBI taxonomy): Eukaryota > Viridiplantae > Streptophyta > Magnoliopsida > Asterales > Asteraceae > Artemisia > Artemisia tridentata. The sequence goes on along the minus strand of CP139508.1, from coordinate 332,125,043 downwards.
CAGCTACACGTGGGGATCCACATATTTCAATTATCCATCTTTGTCTGTCTTCAAATGCAGGTCGTACAAATCATCCTTTGGTATTTGGATTCAGGCTGCTCAAAACATATGACTGGGGATCGCTCACGGCTCAAGAACTTCGTGAAAAAGTTTATCGAGACAGTTAGATTCGAGAACGACCATTTTGGTGCGATTATGGGTTATGGAGATTATGTGTTCGGTGATAGTGTAATCTCACGGGTATATTATGTGGAAGGATTAGGGCACAATCTGTTTTCTGTGGGTCAATTTTGTAATTCAGATCTAGAAGTGGCTTTCAGAAAACACACATGTTTCGTCAGGGAATTGGATGATGTAGACCTTCTAAAAGGCAGTCGGGGCACAAATCTATACACCATATCAATTGAAGAAATGTTGAGGTCCTCTCCCATTTGCTTACTTTCTAAAGCCTCCAAGACAAAATCATGGCTGTGGCATCGTCGTCTGAACCATCTAAACTTCGGTACCATAAATAATCTTTCCCGCAAAGATCTTGTACGAGGCATGCCCAGACTAAAATTTGAGAAAGATCATCTCTGCTCAGCATGTCAACTGGGCAAAAGCAAGAAACAAACCCACAAACCCAAAACCGTCAACACCAACTTGGAAGTTCTTCACACCCTTCACATGGATCTGTGCGGCCCAATGAAAGTACAAACCATAAAAGGAAAGAAATATGTTCTTGTGATAGTAGATGATTACTCTCGGTTTACATGGGTAAAGTTTTTGAGAACAAAGAATGAAACACCAGAGGTTATCATCAAACTAATAAAACAGCTGCAAGTAAGGCTCGACAAAACTGTCAGAATCATCCGTACTGACAATGGAACTGAGTTTTTTAATCATCAACTCAGAAATTTCTATGAAAATATTGGCATCACGCATCAGAAAAGTATCCCTCGCACTCCTCAGCAGAACGGAGTTGTTGAACGAAGGAACCGTACTCTGGTGGAAGCTGCGAGAACCATGCTTATATTTTCAAAGGCACCGATGTTTCTCTGGGCAGAGGCTATTGCAACAGCATGCTACACCCAAAACCGATCTCTGATTCATCCTATTCATGACAAGACTCCCTATGAGTTAATTCATAACAAGAAACCAGATCTTTCCTTTCTTCGTGTGTTTGGCGCCCTTTGCTATCCGACTAATGATAGTCAAGACTTTGGAAAGTTAAGAGCTAAAGCAGACGTAGGTATTTTTGTTGGTTACGCACCAGATCGCAAGGGGTACAGAATCTACAACAAGAGAACCCGACAAATCATGGAATCCATCCACGTCACGTTCGACGAGCTGAGTGAGCAACCTGCTTCAGGAAAAAACAGTTCTGGACCCGATCTTAAACTTTTGACACCTGGACCAATTAGTTCAGGGCTTGTACAGAATCCCACGCCTGTAGAGTCTTATGTACCACCAACTAGTGAGGAGTTGAAGATGTTATTTGATCCTATGTTTGACAAATATTTTGAGCCAACAAATGAAACGACCTCAAATGCTGTAGCTGTTCTTCCTAATGCTGATGCTCAAGTTCCGCAAGGCTCTGAAGGCCTATCAGTATCTGTCTCAATTAGTGTCAATGCACCAGCTACCAGTCAATCACCCTCATCATTAAATACTCAATCCTCTCCGGTGCAACAAGAATCTACAGATGAACATTCTTTGGAAGTTAATCTGTTTGCTCCTATAGATGATGTTCCTTTTGAGAATATATTTGCTCCTAAATCTTCAACTCACACATCCTCTTTCGAAGAACACAGCACGGCAACATCAGTTCAAAACCCTCAACCTCATGATCATCTCAGAAAATGGACCAACGATCATCCTATTGACAACATCATTGGCAATCCCGCTCGTCCTGTATCCACACGTAAACAACTGGCCACTGATGCACTATGGTGCTTCTTCAATTCCGTACTATCCAAAGTCGAACCAAAAGATGCCAAAGAAGCAATGACTAAAGATTGCTGGTTCGAGGCTATGCAAGACAAAATCCATGAATTTGATCGACTTGAAGTATGGGAATTGGTGCCTCCTCCAGAGTGTGGAATGATTATTGCTCTCAAGTGGATTTTCAAGGTGAAACTAGATGAGCATGGTGATGTTCTAAAGAACAAGGCACGGTTAGTTTCAAAAGGATACAGACAAGAAGAGGGCATAGATTTTGAAGAATAGTTTGCTCCAGTTGCTAGAATTGAAGCCATTAGAATCTTCCTTGCCAATGCTGCTAGTTGGAATATGATAGTCTACCAGATGGATGTCAAAACAGCATTACTGAATGGAGATTTAAAGGAAGAAGTCTATGTCAGCCAACCAGAAGGATTTGTGGATGCTGAACATCCTACTCATGTCTACCGCTTGAAGAAGGCTCTCTACGGTTTAAAGCAGGCACCAAGGGCATGGTATGATACATTGTCCAAGTTTCTTCTAGCAAACGGGTTCTCGAAGGGTGTTGTTGATCCCACATTATTCACTAGGAAGTCGGGCAAACATCTGCTTCATGTTCAGATATACGTAGATGATATTATTTTTGCTTCATCTGATCCTAGTAAATGTGATAGATTTTCAAAGGAGATGAGTTCCAAGTTTCAAATGTCAATGATGGGACAAATGTCATTCTTCCTAGGATTACAAATCTCACAAAGTCCCGGAGGCATTTTCATAAATCAATCCAAATATGCCCATGAGATCTTGAAAAAGTTTGGATTTGATTCGAGTGAGCCTGTTGATACTCCCATGGTTGATAGATCAAGACTAGATGAAGATCCTTCGGGGATTCCAATCGACCAAACAAAGTATAGAAGTATGATTGGATCCTTGATGTATATCACTGCTAGTAGACAAGATCTTCTGTTCTCCGTATGCATGTGTGCTCGGTATCAATCCAAGCCTACTAAGAAACATCTAGAAGCAGTAAAAAGGGTATTCAGATATCTTCAAGGCACAATTCATATGGGTCTCTGGTATCCGAAGGACACAGCAATGGAGTTAACTGCGTACGCTGATGCTGATCACGTGGGATGTCAAGACACTCGTCGAAGTACTTCGGGGGGAGCTCAATTTTTTGGGGAAAAGTTGGTGAGTTGGTCTTCTAAGAAGCAAATGAGTACGTCGATATCTTCTACAGAGGCCGAATACATCGCTATGTCTGGTTGCTGTGCACAAATTCTATGGATGAGATCATAGCTTTCAGACTATGGATTTTCATACAACAAGATTCATCTATATTGTGACAACAAGAGCGCTATAGCTCTTTGTTGTAACAATGTCCAACACTCCCGGTCAAAACACATCGAAATCAGCATCACTTCATTAGGGAACAAGTTGAGAAAGAAATTGTGGAGCTATACTTTGTGAGGACAGAGTTTCAGTTAGCAGACATCTTCACCAAGGCTCTTCCGAGAGAAAGGTTTCAGTTTATTCTCCCACGTCTTGGAATGAAGAGCTTGACACCTGAAACCCTCAAGTGTCTTTAAGAAGAAAAGGAGGAGTAAAGGATTGTCTTCCCATATCCTTGTATATAGTTGTGTATATCTTAAATCAAAAAGAAAATAGAAAAATATAAAACCTATAAAAACCATAAAAATCATAAAATCATAAAATACCAAAAATAGTTTTACCTAGGCATGTCTTCTGTTTATCGATAACATTTACGGACCTAGAAATGTCATTCAATAATGACACGGGTCTTTAAATGAAGCTCGAGCAGAAGTTACACTAATTGGTTAAAACATGTCTTAATGGCTTGCAGTTACTTTATACTGCAACCCGCGCTATACAATGGGGAAAGCATGTCGCCAAAAAGACGGCTGTTCCTCCAACCGGGTGATGTTCACCTGGGCATGGATTACTTTATATCCATGTTTTTCTTCCAATCTGATGTACGTTTCAGTGCGTCATTTCGTGTATAAGAAGAGAAGTTTTCTTTACATCAGACTCTTTATCTTCTTTGATTCTTCAAGAGAGTCTTGATGTTACACAAGGTGGTAAATAGAATTAAATTTTCACAAATACTCGTCGCTCAATTGAATGACTACAGCTCTTTAAATAGAAAACGGGTCATTAATTGAGGGGGAGAATATTTGTTCAAATTTCTGACACCTTGCCAAATTTGTGCAACATCAGCAGTGACACTCTCTCGTGGTTTAAGGGGGAGCATAGTATGCTCCATAATCAGAACACAGTATAACCTGACCACATTTTCTCCCAAAATTTCTCACTTATTTAAATCAATTGGGATCACAAATCTCAAGTGGTTTGAAATTTTTGATCGGGGGAGAGAATGTGATTTAAATATGGAATTCTGATAAAAAAATGTGATCTTTTGAAACTCAAGTGTAGGCTCTCCCATATGTGCCAAACCTTTTCGTATATCGACGCACATATTAAGGGGGAGCAAATGATTTGTGATGGCAAGTGTGAAAGAATACCAAAGACCGACCATTTTACTTTATGTATTGGAGTTATAAGGATGGTAAGGTTAGGTATTAGTTCCCATGATCCAGCCAGAACCGGAGGGATCTACCCAGGGACAATCCACTAGTTAGTGTAGAAGTCCTTAGGTATGATTACAAAAAAGGAGATAAAGTGAATAAGGGAAGAGTGCCGACTGAGATGGAGCTAGTGCTGGAAAAAACCCAACAAGGTGCTAGTAATGAAGTCTCGGTAAGCGCTGAAGGGGTTGAAGAATGAAAAAGAAATGTAAAGATAAAGGGTGAAAAGAAAGAAGCCCTCCTTACATCTTAGGCAGAAACCGGGTCAATACATATGCTGTCAGAATCACGTAGTTGATTACTGACATTGAAGACAAAGTATCATGGACCCAGTGATACGCTGCATAACCCTCCCTAGCCACTCAAGGTCCCTCAAAGGATTCTTGTTTCACTTGTCACGGAGATCAATACATTCCTATCATCTTTCTCACTCCAAGTTAGATGATATTGAAAAGGTGGCATTCCTCTCCAGCCTCCGATCACTAAATCAAAACGCACTATTGAGTCTTGAGCCCAGAGATCATCAATAAATCTCAATAGGACACATTCCCAATATGCTTGCTATTTCATACACCGTGAAAAGCAAGAAAATATATATAAAGAGTCCTACGCATTATCCTTGTGGTATTGCCAGAACATCTGAGTGATACGTAAAGTTTTCGCAATGAAGATGGAAATCCTTCTAGAGCCAACTTCAAACAAGCTCTTGGTGGGTGACATGTGAGATCCTTCATGGATCATGCTTGTGACAACTGGAAAGAAACGATGGGGCGATTCAAATTTGAATCAAGCTTGTTCCAGGAAATGGATTGACGGATACTTTTGGAAAACCTTTCAATGTGCTCACCAACAAAGTTTCGAGCACATTGATTGTGAAAATTTTCAAACAAAAGTATTTTTGACAGAAATGTGATTCAATTTATAAAACCCTTGTCGTGTTGCACAAAAGGTTTATCCAGTGACACGCAAGTGATTTTTTTTTCTAATCAATTTCTCGTCAATCAGTGTGTAGTTAATTCACTGATTCACTCTACCGTGCTGTCTGCTTTGAGACGTTCCGGTTTGAGAACATGCTTAGTATGATGATTCTGACATTAATTTATTGGAAGACTCATTACTACAAGCTGGAAATTCCTGTCAAGGAGAATCTTCTTTAAAGGGGATTCTACCTGATCACAGGTCGGTCTTCACAGAACCGAAGGTTAAATCCAACCACCACATCGAACGAATGACAAAGCCATATTCGTTCTCCAACTTTATTGCTAACTGTTTTATTTCAGATTCATATAAAGATGGCGATGGTGGTTCCTGATTCCAGCAGAGACGTGTCTATCCACACTCCATGCTCATACTTCCAATTCATTATCAAAGACATCATGATAGATGAAAGACCTACGACATAGCTTCCGCAACTCTGATGATAATTATCATGATCCAGAAAAGTGTGAGCATGCGAGTCCAACAGTCACAACAAATCACATGGAGGCATTACTACAATGGATGAGCTCAGAGATTGATGGTGGCCGATGATCTCAAAGAAGGCTCCAAGATCACAACTTCTCATGATGACAAAGCCACAAGATGACTTGAAGACATATGTTGGATGATAACTTCAAAGAATACTCAAAGATCATCCAAAACAAAGAACAGTCATCGCAAGTTCACTGCTGAAGGCACAAAGATTTTTGACGTAGAAGAATCAAGGTCTACGAGCTATGAAGTCAAGATTCAAGGATAGAGTGCTAGAATTCAGAACGTTACTTCCGGGGTGACCTCCCTTAGGGGGAGATTGTTAGGAATATAAATATTCAGTTGAAGACTCGGTCACCCCGAGTACTTAATAGCTCATAGGTTTATTAGTAATATTAGCAGTAGATTAGTTAGTATTAATATTGTGGAGTGGGTCGGGTCTTTTACCCACTGTCAGCTCGCTCCACAGCCCACTAGGGGCACCCTATGTAGTACTATATAAAGCCCTCTCCACCAAAGGAGAGGGTTGGACCTTATTCTCATATTCAATACATCCTACTTACTTTCTCTCTCAAGGTTCCAAGTCTTCTCCTCTCTCTCTCTAAACTCCATCTATTCGATCCATAAAATAGACCCAAACGTGTGTTTCTTTGATTGTGAATATACTACACATACATTCCAAATCAACAAGTTAATTAGTCTCACAATTCCAAATCAACTATGCTAGTAATATCACAATATCGGCAAGCCAAGGTCGCAGCGAGACCATGGGGTCTCGGCTAACGTTTGACGCGGCTAAACACCACAAACAAAATCCAAACCATACCAGACGGACCAAGGTTTATACCAAATCCAAGACAATCAAACCGGACCAAAGTCAATCCAACACCAAACACAAACCAAATTAGACCAATATTATTCCGGGATCAAACTATCACCAAATCGGACCAAAACATTGTTGGAAATATTGAGTTTGGAAGTTTATTATTCACAAAGCATGAGATACAACTAGTTGTTGCATCAACTCATTGTACATGGTAAGTCAATACTTGGTAAAAGGAAATTGGAAACTTTTTCGTACAACTGCTTCCACTATTCCTTATGTTTAGGATGAAGTTTAACATCTCTTCAATTCACAGTTTACTTTTGGCGCCTTTGGTCCCTTTTCCCGCCTAAAGTCTTGGGAACTGTTCATCTACTTTCTCAGCCTATTTATACCTATCGATTGTATACCAAAGAACACACACAAACACATATATCCCTTTCAATTCAAAGAAAACTTCAACAATGGCAGCAAATAATGGTAACTTTCAAAATGATGCAGAAGAGTACGAGTTCGTGTTAAACAACTATTTGTTGTTTGACGCAGCGTTTGATGCTTTCGGGGATGAACCCATTGCAGAATATGGGTCGTATAGGCAGGTAGATACGTGGATGAGGAGAAGAATTTTGAACTGACTGCATACAAAAGACTTTTACAGGGATGAGGTTTTGGGATTGAATGAGGTGGAGGAGGAGGAAGAAGTTGAAGAGAAGAAGGAGGAGGAGGATCAATAGGATGCGGAGGTGGCTCAAAGTGAGGTGGTGCAGCAAAGTGAAGAGGATCAGTAGCAAAACGTGGTGGAGCAACAAAATGTGGTGGTGCATCAAAACCAGGCGGAGCAGCAAGATGGGTTTGAAGACCCTTATGATCTAGAAAAGAGGATTCGCGATCTTGAAATTATGTTTCAACGACTCAAGGAAAGGAATAAATGGATGGAAAGCAGGGAAGAGAGCTCTGGTTCTAACAAGTTGGTGTGAAATGGAGTGAAGTAGTTTATGATGATGGTATTTTTATGTTTTTAGTATGTTTAGTATTTAGGTTGGATAATTAGATGTATAATTGTAGCTTTTATGAATGTTTGTAGCTTTTAAAAAATATCCATGAAATATTTGATGTTTAATTAATTGTTTATGGTTGTTTGTGAATGTTTGATTTAAGGAAGTCAACAAACCAAAATTTGCATAAGGGTAAGTGGTGAAAAGAACGCTGAGGGTTTATGGGCAAAAGAGGAATCGTTATCTGTGTTTCCCCTGATGTTAAAGGGGTGTTTGGTTTCTTGGATAATAGCAGTCTTTTTTAAAAATCTACTCTTTAATACTTAGAAGACTATTAACACTGAAACAGTAAACTGTGTTGTAATGCAAGAATAATAATATCACCAAAACTGATTAAGTGTCTTCCTTTACACTTAATCCCTTCCAAATGTATGAGTGCAGTATGGTTTTAAAAGAAAATTGAGTTCATACTGCTGAGAAAAAGTTTTTGCACATAGTTTGTACTGCCAGGCAAAAGTTTGTACTGCTAGCGTAAAACTTTGTACTGCTGGGTAGCCGTTAGTACTGTTTGGGTAATAACCATGTTTTATTAATAGCCGTTGGGGTAATTTTTGTCAATTACTTCGCGTAAGGGTTTCATAAATTGGATAATTCTCTTTCTTTATCTAATTTATACGATTTCTTCAAACTAAAGAAACAATTTATTGATGTCGGTCCAATCGAAACCATAAGTATTCTCTATAAAATCCCAATTGGCTTTACCAAACATACTTTCTCTCATAAACGATCATAACCTAGCACTCTAATCAAGCCTTTAATCAATTTTCATGGCAAATTTAGAGTTTTGTGATAGACATAACCAGGTTGCATTTTTGGAGAAACCAGAAGGGAGTCAAGACTTCCACCAGATAGTAGATTTTCTAAACACTACCCACATCAGGTATGCTCTTACAGTCAATCCTACTATCTATGTCTCTCATGGGAACAGAAGAAGCAAGTAGAACTACAAAGAGAGCAGGTATATTATTGGAGTCTGAATCTTCAAAGAAACAGAAGATTGGTGAAGAAGAAGTACCTACAACAGATGATTCAAAGAAGCAAAAGACTGAAGAAGATAAAGAAGATCAAGCAGTTGAGGAAGAAGAAACAACAGAGGAATTAACTGATGAAAGGCTTCAACAGCATATGATGGTTATAATCCTAGAAGAATTGACTGTTGATCCTATTCAAGCTAAACATCCAATTATTGATTGGGAGATACACACAGATACATTTGGGAAAGCTTGGAAGATAATCAGGGTAGGAGGACACTCAGAAGTTTATAAGTATTTTGAAGATATGCTGAAGATTTTTGATAGAGAAGACTTGGACAAGCTATGGAGTCTGGTTCAAGAAAGGTTCAGATCTACAGATCCTATAGAAGACAAAGACAAGGAGCTATGAGTGGAATTGAAGAGGTTGTATGAACATGATCCAGAAGATATCTTATGGCAGTTTCAAGCTCATGACTTGGGTACAACATGGAGACTGTATGATACATGTGGTGTTCACCATGTATCTACAAAGAATGGAGTGGATGTCTACATGCTGATAGAAAAAGATTATCCATTAAGGGCAAGTATCTTATTTGTTATGTTAGCTGCTAAGCTCAAAGTTGATGAAGACTCAGAAATGGCAAGAGAATTACTGAGAAAGATCTTCACACAAGTAGAAAGGAAATAATGTTAGTACTGCTAGTGTAAATATTAGTACTGCCAGGTTTAACTTTGTATCTGTTAGGAATATGAATATTCAGCTGAAGACTCGGTCACCCCGACTACTTATTAGCACATCATAGCTCGTAGGATTATCAGTAATATTATTAGTAGATTAGTTATTATTAGTATTGTGGAGTGGGTCGGGTCTTTACCCACTGTCAGCTCTCTCCACAGCTCGCTAGGGGCACAATATGTTAGAACTATAAATACCCCTTCCCACTCTTGGGAAGGGTTGGACCTCATTTCACATTTAATCTAATATCACTAGTTTCTCTCTCTAAGAGGTTCCATCTCTTTCTCTCTCTACATCTACTTCTATTCGATCCATTCACACGCCCCAAACTTGTGTTTCTTTGTTAGTGAATATACTACAATTGGTATCAAGAGCCATGGTTAGGTCCATGCATGGTTATATTCACGGATTTGTGCAGATTTGGACACTTTTGGTTCGAATAGAGTTTTTCTCATATTCCTAATTTGCGCGTTGTTTAGTGGTTAGAAGTTGTTAAATCTTGTACTTTCTAGCTTAGGGATAGTATTGAAGTATTGTTTGGTGCTTGGAATCGTTCTTTCAAGCTTCGTGTGGTGATTTTTGGCTGAATCGTGTGTTTGTGAAAAAGTGTTCATCGGTGCGGTTTGTCTCTCGGAGTTAAATTCTAAGTTGCGGTTTGTTTATTTTTGTACAAGTAAAAGGTGCAGTTTGTGTTACCTCGAAGAAGCGGTTTGTCCTATTACCGGATTTGGCAATAAACGACAAAACGCTTAGAAAGCGGCGTGTTTGGCAGTTTGTGTTGTGCGGTTTGTCTGTGCGGTTTGTGTCATGCGGTTTGTCTAAGACAGTGACAGCTTTATCTTCTTGTGACTTGCGGCTTGTCTCTTGCGGCTTGTATCCTCAAAGTTGTGGTTTGTCTATGCGGTTTGTCTATGCGGTTTGTGTCATGCGGTTTGTCTAAGACAGTGACAGCTTTGTCTTCTTGTGACTTGCGGCTTGTCTCTTGCGGCTTGTATTCTCAAAGTTACGGTTTGTCTGTGCGGTTTGTGTTGTGCGGTTTGTCTGTGCGGTTTGTCTGTTGCGGTTTGTATCCTCAGAGTTGCTGTTTGTTTGTTGCTGTTTGTCTCTTGCGGTTTGTATCCTCAAAGTTGACTGTTTACGTCAAAACTTCAAACGACTATAACTTTTGAACCGTAACTCCGTTTTCAGCCCACGACCTATCAAAACGACCATGAGACCGAGGAGAAGGAAACGTTGAACAAATTTATTCATTCAACCCAACTTTCGAAGCCTAAAATCGCTCCAGAAAGAAGTTATCGAGCTGTGAAGTTTTCAGACCAGAATTTCACCGTAAAAACTTGTATCAACCAAACCAAATCATTCAACACAACCAAACAACAGATCACCAAGTCTACCACACTTTCATCACAACACATTCAAGTAATCGTTATCATTTCATGGTTCATTCTTGATTTTTGTAAAATCCCGCGAAAGAATCTATTTCTCGGTTTAAATCATAGAATTGTAAAATCCCGTGCACGTTTACATCATGACTACTACTTCAGATTCCATCATATCTGAGGTACTCAAGTTGTACGACACTTATGATAAACAAAATATTTCCAGTTCGGTACAACAAATAAACGTGGGTGATTCTGATAATACCGATGTGGAATCTTCATGCCCGAATACACAAGAGAAAGAACTTCATCAGTCACTTATGGTGCTTAATGCAAAGGAAAGTCGCATTGAATGTTTTCATCTACTTCATTCACATCTCAAGGTTCTGTTTGAAAAACCTGAATACGTGATGGGTTACACACGGGCTTTTGCAACACTCTTTGATCAAGATGTTCATGATTTCACAGTCGAAATGACTCTATATTTAGATCAACTTGAACAACAGCTTGACAAAGAAGAATTCTCTGAAAAAAGATCCAGAGCAGCTTTCTGTGTGATCAACAATCAACTTCAGGTGTTCATTGACTCACATTACACTGAGGACTATGATTATGACAGTCAAATGGTGAAAAAGTGTTTTGCTAATTACACTAGAACTGAGGTTGACGTGTTCAGAAGAACATTACTCCAAATTGTGAGTAATGTTGAGGGGTTCATTAATGAAAGGACTCAAATTATGAGAAATGAGACAGAATCAGAAAAGCATGATGATAGCAAAAGCTCAAGGACTAATATCACACATGGCATGGATGCAGATCTTAGTCCAGTAAATCACAAAGTACCATCTGCTGAGGTTCATCTGGCTGATCAACAAAATGTTCTTCCTAATGAACAACTACATACTGATCAAGTTAAACCTACTTATGACACATATCTGGTGGAAAAGACTGACAGTAATATCACCTTTGATTCAACAAATATGAGACATAAGGGGGAAGAAATTGATCAGGATGCTGAACATGATGATGCGTTACGTTTTTCGCTTACAGTTGAGTCTTTCAAATCAAATGATATGGTTGAAAAGGATGTTTATAATGAACTTTCAAAAAGATTTTTACAGCTTGAAAAGCATTGTATTTCTCTTGAAATTGCAATGCAACAAAAGGAAGAAAGTTTTCAAACTAAACTACCATGTAAAAATCCGGAATATCCCGAATTCCGAGAATTTTTTATAATAAACGATTTGAAAGCTCAACTAGAGGCCAAAAACTTAACGGTCAATAGCCTGAAAAACAGGCTGGCAGAGATGCGTGATATGTGTAATGAAGTTAAGGATAAACATTTCAATAATGCTGAATTAGATCATAAAGTGACTGAATTGTTTAATGAAAATGAGTCTTTGAAAATTCATTGCAAAGAACTGTGTGATACAATCAAAGAAACGAAAACTAAGAATGTAGAGCAAACTACCTCTTTGATTGCCAAAAATGATGAATTCAAGGCTCAACTTCAGGAAAAGGGTTTTGCGATTGCATCATTGAAAAACGAGTTGAGAAAATTGAATGGAAATAGTGTGAACACTAAGTTTGCAAAACCATCAATCTTGGGGAAACCACCACTTAGAAACCAATCAGTTGTTAGACAACCGACTGCGTTTAGATCTGAACGGCCAAAAGTTTCAAAAACACGGTTTGCCTCCCAAGTTGATGTGAAACAAGTTTTGTCAAAATCAGTCACTTCACAATTTAGACCTAAGGAAAAGGAATATATGCTTGCAAAACCTCATCATATGAGTGCCTCTAGTCCCTCTAGGATTAGTTCAAAGCATGTGTCATTTGTGACACCAAAGGAACATGTTAGACATAAAAACAGTGTTCAAAATCAAAACCTAGAGGATGCTAAGAAAAACACACAGGAAAAGACTAGGAACTTGCCTGCCTCTAAGAGTAGTTGCGTATCGATTAAAGCGATTCCCGTAGCTAATCACTCTAAGAATTCTAGATCTTTCTCTGACTCCAAACATATTGTTTCCTCAACTTGTCAGAAATGTGTTTTTAAGGCAAATCATGATGACTGTATAACTAAATTCCTGAAGGAAGTGAATGCACTCGCTAAGGTTCAATCCTCTAAGACTAGAAACAACAACAAGCCCGTAGAACCAAAGAGTCTTACTCAAAAACCTGGTAGGCAGATTGTTGTAGGACAAAGGTCTTCTCTAAACAAATCTTCCACTGTACATGAGAAACCACACACTCCTAGATCATGCCTTAGGTGGATACCAACGGGTAGAATTTTTAAGATTGTGGGTCTTAGATGGATACCTTGTAGAAAGATGTTCACTGAGTACAGAACCAATGTTGACAGTGTAACCCCAAATGGTTTAAATGCTGATATCACTAACCCATATAAATGCAAACAAACTCTTAGTGTCAATGCAGGAAGTCTTGACTTAAGTGCAGGTACATCGTTCAGGCCTCGTATTAAGGAAAGACTAAGAGTTTGGGTGCCGAAAAGAGTGATATCTCATGATGTGGGGGTTCAAGAAATTTAATCTTGATGAACATTCATCCTAATGACGTCTGTACACATCAGTTCAGGCCTCGTTCTTCATCATCGATGACATTTGGACACTGCAGTTCAAACCTCGGGTCTCAATGTGTTCATAATGGCGTCTGCTGACATCTCTTCAGGCCCCGTTCATCAAAGAAAAGAAAGGCGTACGCTTGAGTGCGGCTTATCTTCGGAAGAAGAGGAATCTTCTTAGTTATGACCATTCTCATCAAGCTTCATGCTCTTCTCATGCTCATTCAGTCATCAAGGGGATAAACATACATTGAAGTATATTCTTATTCACCTGGTCTATCAAAAATGGCAGTTGGCCGTCATATGCAATTTTTGAGGGGGAGAAAGGTGAATAAACTACATGGTGATTGAGATTTGAGAAATGGTCATATAATTCTCCTTGTTTCTGACTAGTCTCATCAAAAAGCTCCATACTTTCTCCATCCTCATATGCAATCTTTGAGGGGGAGAAGTGTGAACAGTGGATCAACCTCATATGCACTTGTTCAATCAAAGATGGCATCCTCGTATGCAATCTTTGAGGGGGAGAAGTGTGAACAGTGGATCAACCTCATATGCACTTGTTCAATCAAAGATGGCATCCTCGTATGAAATCTTTGAGGAGGAGAAGTGTGAACAAGTGGTTCGATGTACATTTGGTTGTTGGTTCACTCACTTATGTTGGGTATCTAATTGTAACTATGGAGGTGATCAGGTATCACTTATTCGAGATTGAAGTTGACTTCCTCAAAGGTGTGATCTTATCCTATCTTGAAGTCAGGGTTGGTTGGATGCATGACTTTCAATGATAACTTGCCCGTGCTTAAGATTTAAGTTGAAGACTTAGTTTATCTAGTTACCAGCAGTCGGGGTAAATGTTTGATGACCTGGTTAACTATCACTTAAAGGAGTTACGTTGTAGTACACAGTGTCACACGCCGACGACGTTGTGGATAATCACAAGAGGTGTTAATGTATCATACTTTGGTTGAGTATTGAGTACTTAGAGATTTGCTTGGATGCATTAATTCTCTACGCCGTTCTTACAACAGTAGTGCAAGTTTAAGTCACAAGAACGGGGAATTCTTCTTCAGTGTCAAGTTTGGTATATCGGGTTTGTTCCATCAGTCATCTTGTCAAAAAGCCTACTTGAGGGTTGGTAAAGATAGTCAGAAACAATTTAGGTAGCGGTTGATTCTCACGTGATCCACTTGAGCAAATTTTTTTTCTTCTCACAAGATTTCTAGTATATGTGCGTAAAATGTGTTGCTGATTCTGAGGTGTCAAAACCAGCAAGGGGGAAGGAGACATACATCTGAATGCACAACGAGTACACGTGATGAACTTTATTCTTCTTCTTAAATAAAGATTATTCCGGGAAGACAAATGTCATAACCGCAGAGAAAATCAGTGTTCTAACTCGTTCCTTTTGGTGTATCATTCCAACTACGTGGAGGAAGAGATGTAAGAAACAGTTTCTGATGATAAAAGAGGTACACAATGGTATGATGATTCCTCTAGTTAGTCTGTATCACTTTGATTACATACGGGATAAATTGCCTACACTCAGGACTTTGTTTACGTTGGTGTAACAATTCTTCATCTGCAATTTCCTGAAGGGAGAAAAGGGGACTTTCGGGTCTTAATTGATCTTGATGTTGCATTTCCGACTTCATTAAAGGGATTGAGTGTGTACTTCGGGTCTTTGGGCTTCATTTGCTCAAGTGCATTTAACGAGATTGATTGCGTCTCTGGATACTTTTGGTTTGTATTCTTCAGTCTTCAGCAGGAAGAAATGTGAGAAGAATTATTCAAGCGTGAGATGATACGTTGCTGATCTATTTGAGGATCCCCCGATCAGAGAATCCCGATGGTTATTCTTAAAAGGAGCAGCTGTATTTAATGTGGTTTGCTACGGTCTCCGCTGTACACTCACCTTATGTAAGCTTGAAAGAGAGCCATGAACCTGCTCAAAAGGAAGATTGTCGGTTTAAGGGGAAGCTATCAAAGCTTCATATAGAGAAGGCTCAAGTTCAGGAGTCGTGCAAACCATGCTTTTTTAACACTATATCTTCCTCCGTCTATCAAGGTGTTAAAAAACATGGTCATGGAATGCTAATCGACATCGTCTCACAGGCTGGTACAATCAGCAACAAAGGGTTTCTAGTCAACGCTGCATGTACACATCATGATGATGATTCCGATTAATCGTAACCATCATGGGGGAGAGAAATGTGTACACCAAGGACGCACAACAGGTTCACGTGATCAGGGCTTAATATCCAAGGATGGATACATACTATAGATGATCAGTGGTTCAACTTGTTACTTTGGTGTTATACTAAAGACTGAAGAAGCTTGAGTCGTCAGTCTATTCTTCATTCTCTGCTGTGTGTTATCGTCTCATGTGTAAGTTGCGGGCTGATGGGTTATATGTAAGGTTACTGGAAGGCATTTGGTGAGATGAAGATGGTTGGTATTCTGTTCCTCCATATTGGGCAATCTTGAAGAAGGTCGAGTCTACAGTCTTCTCTACATTCTCCGCTATGTGTTAGAAGACTAAAGACGGCGTGCATTCGGTTATCAAAAGACTTCTTCATATTATGGGCGTTCATCCAAATTCTTTCTTCTATTATGGGTGTTCATCAAAAAGGTTGTCAGATTAGGGGAGAGCACTAATTAGGGGAGAGTGAAAAGCCTAAATTAATCCCTAAGATTAAATGTGCTCACATTACTCTTCAACAAGTAAAGCGATGGCAGCAGAGATATTCTGGAAGCTGAGGAGTAACGGTTTTCGGTTCGTATTCTTGTATATATTTTGCTTCCTACATTCTTTTTCATATCTTATACCATTTTTGTAAATAGATATATAGAAATATTGCTAATTGTAAATAGAGAAACGTAAAATCAGAAAAACCATAAAAATTAAAAAAAAAAATAGAAAAGACCAAAAATAGTTTCACCTAGGCATGTCTTCTGTTTATCGATAACATTTACGGACTTAGAAATGTCATTCAATAATGGAACGGGTCTTTAAATGAAGCTCGAGCAGAAGTTAAAATGGATTCTTAAAACATGTCTAAATGGCTTGCTATTACTTTAGATAGCAACCCGCGCCTCAAAATGGGGAAAGCACGTCGCCAAAAAGACGGCTGTTCCTCCAACTGGGTGATGTTCACCTGGGCATGGATTACTTTACATCCATGTTTCTTCGATTTGATGTACGTTTAAGTGCATCATTTCTTGTATAAGAAGAGAAGTCTTCTTTGCATACAAATAGTTTTCATTCTATGATTCTTCTGAAAATTATTTGTGAGACACTTGGTGGATATGTGTTGCATGAAATTTGTTTATACTTGGATTATGCATAAAATTTGTCACTCAATCAACGACTACAAATCTTTAACTAGGTCATTGATTGAGGGGGAGAGTGAATTTAAATTTTATATCATCAAACGGGTTTCTTGTTTAATTCATAACGCTTTGAAAAGGTTTTTGTAGTTAATGGGGTATTAGTTGAAGAGGATCTTGCTAAAACTTTATATCAAATGGCCAAACGTGTTAGTTGCTAGAAAGTTTAGGACATTATGTGCAATTTGCTTATAGTTTCCTAGCTTTATGTATCTAGAAGGTTCATTTGTGTTACTTTGGAATCCTCGTATAATCCCCTAAACACCTTAAGACTCAAAACCTAAAAGAAGTTAGAAAACCAATTGTGTTTGATGTTCTTGAATACTTCACTGGCATTTGTATGATCTAAGTGAATGAGTTTCAAATGTTGTTTGTCTCTGCTGCTTAATTGTTGATATTGTGCATATGTTCTCAGGATTCGCTTAGGTATATTGCTATTATGTTAGAATCATGTTCCTAAGATCCTGAATTGAATATTGAAATCTGTGTGAATTGCCATGTTCATGATTGCTAATTGCTCTTCATGCTAGATAGTGGTTTGACGTACTTCCTGATTGTGGTTTGATTATAAGATGAACTTGGTATTATAATGTGGCAAGCTGCTGAAGGGTAGCTATTAAGGAATAGTGTATCTGTATGTATGTATATCTGTGTTGATATTCTTATGCAGATTCCATAGCCAAAATGAATGTGCCAGTTCCCATTCTAACCATTTGATCAAACGTTCAAACTCTATTGATTGGCTCGGAATTCACCACAACAACAACGTCGGCAACAACAACAACAACAACAACACTTTCACCACCACCACCGCCATTCATCTATTTTGGTCTCGCCAAGTGGGGATCAACTACATTTGTGAAAGATTTGTTGGTGGATGGATGATTGATGTTGACCACTGATTCACTCAGAAAAGCGGATGATTACATTGTCTGCGCAAAAAGGTCAATATCATTTGTGTCATAAAAGTTATCTTGTGCATAATAAGCAGTGAATCTCCCTCTTAGATTAAGGGGGAGCATAGTATGTTCCATTATCAGAAAACATTAAATTGGACACATTTTCTCCCACATTTTCTAACTTATTTAAATTAATTTGGATCACAAATCTCAAATGGTTTGAAAATTTTGATCGGGGGAGAGAATGTGATTTAAATATGAAATCTGATAAAATGTGATGATTTGGAAGTAAAAGTAAGCTCTCTCGTATGTGCTAAACTGCTTTGTATATCAATGCACATATTGAGGGGGAGCAAAATGTTTTGGACGTAAAAGTAAGCTCTCCCGTATGTGCTAAACTATTTTGTAATATCAATGCACATATTGAGGGGGAGCAAATGGTTTTTAACAAAACATAAAGGATTGGGCATCTCATGCGAGTGTGACTCAGACATAACAAATGAATTGACGAAACTTGAACTGTCATCAATCGAAAGGATGCGTCTTGGCCGGGTAATAATTTCAAGCTGGTCTAACTAGTGATGTAAGCGTGTCTCGAAAAAGACGTATCTGAGTAGAGTGTACCATTTCGAGAAACTTTCTGTGGACTTGACCAGGCCGGGTAATAATTTCAAGCTGGTCTAACCAGTGATGTAAGCGTGTCTCTAATCGGTCATGTTCACTGAAAGTTGATCAATTCAAAAAAAGTGCGAGCTCTACCTAACATGTGCAAATTTATAAAACAATCATTCGAGCACATGTTGAGGGGGAGCATTTGAAAATTATGAAACTCTCAAGTGTTAGCAAAAATGTGTTTCAGAATCATGAACACTTTGAGAGATTTTTCAAAGATTTGGTTTATGGCAATTGTGGAAGAACACCAAAGACCGACCATTTTACTTAACGTATTGGAGTTATAAGGATGGTAAGGTTAGGTAAAAGTTCCCACGATCCCGCCAGAACCGGAGGGATCTACCCAGGGACAATTCACTAGTTAGTGTAGAAGTCCTTAGGTATGATTAACAAAGAGAAAAGTGAGTAAGGGAAGAGT
This sequence comes from Artemisia tridentata subsp. tridentata, assembly GCA_021014915.2. Classification (NCBI taxonomy): domain Eukaryota; kingdom Viridiplantae; phylum Streptophyta; class Magnoliopsida; order Asterales; family Asteraceae; genus Artemisia; species Artemisia tridentata. The sequence goes on along the minus strand of CP139508.1, from coordinate 332,106,117 downwards.
GCCGACTGAGATGGAGCTAGATCTGGAACAAACCCAACAAGGTTCTAGTTATGAAGTCTCGATAAGCACTGAAGGGGTTGAAGAATGAAAAAGAATTGTAAAGATAAAGGGTGAAAAGAAAGAAGCCCTCCTTACAACTTAGGCAGAAACCGGGTCAATACATATGCTGTCAGAATCACTTAGTTGATTGCTGGCATTGAAGACAAAGTATCATGGACCCAGTGATACGCTGCACAACCCTCCCTAGCCACTTAAGGTCCCTCAAAGGACTCTTGTTTCAATTGTCACGAAGTTCAATACATTTCTATCGTCTCTCTCACTCCGAGTTAGATGATATTGAAAAGGTGGCAGTCCTCTCCAGCCTCCGCTCACTAAATCAAAACGCACTATTGAGTCTAGAGCCACGAGATGCATAATAAGATCTCATAGGGACACGAATTATTTCTACATAGGCTGTTCAACATCAAGGACACCAGTTGTAAACTCATGAGTCCTACGCAGATCTTAGCAATCTGCCAGAACGTTTATGAGAGAATTTACAAATGTAATTCTCAATGATTGAATGGAAATTCCTGCCAGGGTCAACATCAAGCAGCCCTGAAAGTAGGTCACTTCGGTAATTCCCTGTGGATTACGCTTAGTGATCACGGCGGTTTCAAACGGTCTACAGTCGTGGAGTGATCTCCAGCAACTCACCTAATCGTTGATATGCTATGGTACGATCTTAAAAAGCCCTCTGTGGGTTTTCGATTAGGAACGGTCCTGGTAAGGATTAGAGAGAGTTTTCACACTATGCTGTCAACAATCTCGAAGTCCGAACCTGTAATACCGGACGTTTTATTGCTAACTGTCGTATGCAGGAACTCCTGGCGGTTGTAGCTGATTGCTGGTGCAGCTGGTTGCAGTTGTAGCTGTTTGCTGAACAAGATGCCAATCCATCACCACATGTTCACACTTCATCATCATAATCAAGGAAATCATGACATCTAAAAGACCTTCAACACTGCTTCCGCAACTCTGAAGCTGAAAATCATGATCCTGAAAAGTGTGAGCATGTCGACTCAACTAACACAATACAATCCATTACCACATGTTTACTCTACACCATCATCATATTCGAGGAATTCATGACATACGAAAAGACCTTCAACACTGCTTCTGCAAACTCTGATGCTGAAAGTCATGAACCAGATTAGAGTAAGCATGTCGGTTCAAATAATACCTCATTACATAGAAACATACTGCTGAAAGATGACTTGAAGACATATGTTGGATGATACCTCGCAAAGAATCATCAAAGTTCATCCGAGACAAAAGAGAAGTCATCTGAAGATCGCTGCTGTATGCACAACGATCTATGAAATTGAAGAATCAATGGTTACGAGCTATGAAGTCAAGATCCAAGGATGAAGTGCTAGAATTCAGAATATCACTTCCGGGGTGACCTCCCTTAGGGGGAGATTGTTAGGAATATGAATATTCAGCTGAAGACTCGGTCACCCTGAGTACTTATTAGCACATCATAGCTCGTAGGATTATCAGTAATATTATTAGTAGATTAGTTATTATTAGTATTGTGGAGTGGGTCAGGTCTTTACCCACTGTCAGCTCTCTCCACAGCTCGCTAGGGGCACAATATGTTAGAACTATAAATACCCCTTCCCACTCTTGGGAAGGGTTGGACCTCATTTCACATTTAATCTAATATCACTAGTTTCTCTCTCTAAGAGGTTCCATCTATTTCTCTCTCTACATCTACTTCTATTCGATCCATTCACACGCCCCAAATTTGTGTTTCTTTGTTAGTGAATATACTACAATTGGTATCAAGAGCCATGGTTAGGTCCATGCATGGTTATATTCACCAGTCACCATTCACCAGTCACGTCACAGTCACCAGTCACCATCCACCATTCACCAGTCACCAATCACAGCCACCACTCACCATCCACCACTCGCCGGTCCGGCCATCAACAATGGAGGGTGGTTCATTTAGATCTAAATTAGGTACTTTTTTGAATTAGGAAATCATTATTATTATTATTATTTTGTGCAATGGTGAAATTATATTATTTCGAAATTGTTTTTACAATTATAAACATGACAGATTTAAAACACCATAAACATAACAGTTTTAAAAACACTGTTACATTCATTACCCCAAACACTCCTTAAAACTGCCATAAACCTAACAGTTTTAAAAACACTGTTACATTGATGCAGCACAGCAAATTCTGTCCAAACAGATTCCAATTAGTATGTGCTTGATGTTTGTGATCAAAGGGAATTTTGAGTACCACTACACTACCCACTGTCCATTGTAGTTATACATAAATGATTTGATGCTTATATTGGTTTAATTTGTGACTTGTATGATATGTACGTTACCATTTGACCTCAACAATAGCATGGACAAGTCTTGGATGAGAACTAGTAGGACCAAGAAACAATATATTGATGGAGTAGAAGCGTTTATTAAGTATGCAGTACACAACTTGCAGAAGATGAGGAACATCGACCCACGAGGTAATAAACAACAGGTTAAGATGCCATGTCCGTGTACCACATGTTTAAACCATATATTCTTGACATGTTTTGCATTCTAGATCAATTTCGATATTACTTTCAAGTCTAGACATTTTATCTTCTAAAATTATTTCTTTTTCAAAATTACTTTCAAAAGTTTTTGATGATTCATGTTTAGAAATGGTTTTTAGATCTATGTTGCAAAAATGTTTAAACTAATTTTCTAATTTTGAAAATTCTAAAATGAATTGATCATAGCAAAAATGTTCGGTTTCGGATTGTACCTTATTTGGAATTTTATCTAATTTGCATTCTTCACATGCCGGATAGTAATTTTCTTCTTCGTCTGTGTCACTCCATGATTTTGAATTGAGTTCACTTCGGAGTTGATTCATGTAGTCTTCGTCATTAATACCTTCATTAAAAACATTTGAACTAGTAGCACATGTATCTATTTTATCTAAATGTTTATCTATTAAATTTTCTAGGACAACTAATTCATGTACAAGATCAAATTCCTCATCTTTGGCTTGACATTTTTCTTGATGAAAGTTTAAGAGACTTTTCCAAATATCATTAGCCGTTTGACAGAAGAATATTCCTTCATATTCAACTCTCGGCAAGGCTTTATAAATAATTATTTTAGCTTTATTATTTTTTTCATTCTTTGTTTTGAAATAATCATTTTGACTTTCAAAATCCGTTTTTGTTGGTTGAAAATCACCAATCGAAATGACATGCCAAAGATCTAGATCAATTGATTTCACATAATTTTCAAATTTATTTTTCCATTCAAGAAAGCTATAATTTTCAAATAGTGGTGGTTTTTGCATATATTGCCCTTCTAAATATTTTTCCGATTCCATAGATCGATTCAAGTTTTAAAATACAATATATTTTAAAAATCTTGTTTGACCTGTCTCTGGTACCAATTGTGGAAAACTAGAAGGGCGGGGGGGTTGAATAGTTTTACGTCTTTTTCATTTATTATAAAAACTTTGTTTCCTTTAAAAAACTTAGATTTGAGTTTATGTGAAAAATAATACTTGAAAAATATTATTAATTATATGTGTGTCCTTTTAGATTTGTTATAAAAGTTTTGTTTTTATGAATGGAGTTTTAAATTGATCTTTATGTGAAATCAACTTCTAAATAATACTAACAATTATATATGCCTATATGTATGAAAGTAATGACGATATAAATAAAGAAGTAAGTAAGAGATGGAAAGATCAAACCGAGACACGAGGGATTTATAGTGGTTCGGCTACAAGGACACCTTCCTTGCCCTACTCCACTCCCCGAGCACCTAGCTCGAGAGTTTTCTTCACTACTTCAACAAGCTCCCTTATGGCGGAGAAAACCTTACACACTTTCGCTTACACCGGTTTAACGACACAAAGCTAAATGTCGAGTTCTAATCGTAGCTAGAACCAATCTCACAACTTCAATCACAACACGACTACTTCACGACTTCCAACAACTTCTTCTCAACACTTCACGACTTCTATTTCTTCACTTCTTCACGACTTCTACTTCTTCACTATTTCACGCCTTGTATTTCTTCACTCCTTCGCGACTTCTACTTCTTCACTATTTCACGACTTCTTTACGAAGGCTTCACAACTTCTTCACACCACAACTACTTCACAACTTTACAATACTTCTACACTACTTCTTTACAACACAACTACTTATACACCTTCTTCACTACTTACACACTACACTAATCTAATCACTTATATTCATACCTAATATACACACCTTATACACAAATGAATGAATGATTTACAAAGTTTACTAAACTAACAACTTAGGTAACAAGATGATACTAAGTTGTAATACTTCTAGTCTTGATTGATACAAGTATTCTTCTCTTTGCACTTGGATGATTGAAGCTTGAATCACTTGGAAACAAAAGCTTAAGATTATATGATCAAAGGATTATGAAAGAAGGTTTAGATCATAAAGTTTTTGTGCAAAAAGGTGAGGAAAAAGTCCAGGAATAGTCCAATATTTATAGGCAAAGTTGGGGAGCTGAGGAACGTGGTCGGTCCCCTTAATAATTAAGGGGGCCGCCTTGTTAATTAAGGGGGCCGCCCAATGTATCCGTTGTCCAGCTTTGTCTTTTTGTGGGGAAGGTTTTTCTGAAATATTTTGGCCATTTTTGGTTGAAAATTTGAATTCATATATTTATAATAGATTAAACATATTTGTTTAATACCAAAAATGATTTTCTAAAGGATATAAAATGTTTGTGACATTTTATAAAAAATCTAGTGATTAAGAAAAATGTTCCTTTGATCATAGAATGCATTAGGCATTTTTTTTATTCATACCTTAAGTGATTAAGTTGTTAAAATAGATATTTACAACTAAATACTTGTTTACGTCATAATCTTTCGTTTAATGATTTTACATTTTGTGATTATCAAAACGTAGAGATATCGAAAAATATTAATAACGTGTTTAGGCATTATTTATATCAACAATCTCCCCCTTTTTGATGATTACAAAATCTAAACTCATTAAATTAAAAAATTAATTTTTAGACAAGTATTTAGTGAGTTTATATCTACTTCTCCCCCTTTTTGTAGAATCAAAAAGGTTATGCCGATAAGTTTTAGATACAAGATTTGTCGGAACGAGAACTCCCCCTTGATGTGTGCTCCCCCTCGTTTGAGGGCATCAAGGAATCGAGATATGGAATACTTGCAAGAAAAATGTTAGAAGCACAAGCATATATGTATCATATAAGAGCAACAAGCATAGCAATCAAATATTAAGGACATGAAACAAAACATACATTAATTCAAAGTGATTATGTGAAAAACATAATCATTGATATAACATTTATTATGCTCAGAGCATACAATAAGTAGAAAATTCTAATTTGCCAAAGAGAGCCATCGGACTTGCTTGCAACATAAAAACTTGAACTATTTTGTTTGAGAAACAAGAAATATAAGCATATAGTATGCTTGGATGGTTGATGGTGGAGTGTTTGGAATGGAGGTGGTTGATGGTTGAGTGAGGGTAAGAACGTTGGATTAATGGAGGTATATTTTTGGGTGCATAGATGTTGGAGAGTTTGGTGGTGGAGAGATTGGAGGTGGAGGGTTTGGAGCGGAACATGTTGATTGAGGGTTTTGATGTTGTTCAAGTGAGGGTGTTGGATGAGATCTAGTGAGAAGATACTCAATCCAAGTGAAGTGCTCATTCAATGCAATAGTTTGTTTTTGGAGAAAGATGCAACAAGGACAATTGTTGACATGTTTCTCAACTTGATTCAAGTTGTGGGGTGATGAGGGAGAGCTAGATAGAGGTTGATCTAAGTTGCGTTGAGCAAGGTGTAGAGCAAGAAGAGCACTAAGCTCATGGGCTTCCTTGAGTTCTTCAATGAACTTCAAGTGTTCGGAGGAAGGTGATGATGGTGGAGTGTGGTTGTTATTTGGGATGGATGTTTGGACATGCAACATAGGAGTAACAAGTGAGTTGGTAGGAGGTGGTGGTGATACTCTTGGTGGTGGAGACATTTGTGAGCTTGGGTAATCATGAGTGGATGAGGATGGAGATATGGAAGAAGAGGATATTCCAAGAGTGGTGAGTGTTTTGGATGGTGCATTGGTAGGTTGAATAAGATGTGAGGTGTTGTGAATGAGATTGGGATAATTGTTTTGGGATTGATCATGCTTTTCATATGAATCATATGGGTGAGATGAAGGTGTATTTTTGGGAGCAAGGATGGATGATTGGTTATATTTGTGAAAGGGTTCATTAGGGTGAGCATGAGGCTTAGGTGTTGGTTGATTTGGAACAACATCATTTGTTGAGTTGAAGTTATGACAAGTGTCAAGCTTTCTTCTCCAAACGGGCCTTACGGAGATTTTAGCAACTCTTGAAGGCTTGGATCTTGGGTTTTTAGGAGATGACATGTTTGGATGGACGAGCACTAATGATGGAGAAAGGTATTTATAGTATAAGAATGATGTGATTGAGGAAGATAAATTTTGGTGGGTGGTTTAGGACAAAATATGTTTGTGAATTTTGGGAAGTGTATGATGAAATGGGCTAAAAAGTGAAAAAGAAAACAGTGACCCCGACTATCAGATGGCCGGTCCCCTTAAATATTAAGGGGGCCACCTAATGAATTAAGGGGGCCGCCCATCTGTTGATTTCCAGGTTACCAGAAATGGGTTTTTGGCAGAAAATTGTAGAAAAGGTTGTGTTTTTAGGTTTAGTTTCAAGCAAGTCCAACTCTTTGAGGCAATTTAGCATTTAATAACTTATGTATGCAAAGCATATTTATTAAAGACATTAAGCATTTTTATCTAGCATGCAACCTACTCATTAAGCAAGTAATATATATATATATATATATATATATATATATATATATATATATATATATATATATATATATATATATATATATATGGACAAGAAAATAATACATAACACCAAGTAATTCATAATATCATTTTTAGGAAGATTAATAAGCTAGTTAATTAATCCTAATGAGTGTCTATGTGCAAAGGAATGGGGAGTTGTGATAGCATGGACTTCTAGACTTGTACCAAGCGAGATCTTAATGGGTAAACCATGGTTTTTCAGATTCGATTTAGTTCACTTATAAATGTCATATACACAAATATAGATGACAGATATGAGATCACCATGCATGATTTAAATAAGCGTTTTTAGCATTATTCAACAATGTTTGAGAGTAGGTTTTTATGTGGATGTGAAAATTATTTTAACGAAATAGATTTGGTTTTATTTCAAAATGTTTTTATGATGAAAGAAAACAAAATTTTCAATCTTTGGAGGTGGCATAATCTTTTGAAAAATCATTTTTTCCAAAATGTGAAGTTTTTGCATATTTAAAAAACAAATACCATTAATCATAGATTTTAAAAAAATGGTTGTAAAAGATCTCATGCTCAAGGGAATTGGTTAAGGCTATTGTCACATGCTACCCCTTTCTACATATCCTGTGATCATAAGAAAGTGATGACTAAATTCTATATGTTTGATGCGAGAATGGGATATATGCTAATATGGCTCCTTTGATTACGCACATTATCTATCTTAATGCCATAGTCTATAAGAGTTTGCTTCATCCATGGGTTATATTATGATATATCTAATCCTACTTCTATGTTGACAGTTAATCCACTTTACTCGCTTTATCTACATGAGTTCTCTACTAGTAGACATGGAAGATTTCCATATTCAATTTGAGAAGGCTAAATGAGTTCGACAGTGAATACTTCATTTAATACTTAGGGGGCTAACTAAAGGGTTTCTAGTTTATTAAATCGTAAAACGGATATAACTAAAAGTGTAAAGGCAATGCAACCTATCAAACTAAGCATATCCTAAGGCAATGATTAATAAGACTATATGTATGAAGTAACTACTCATGAAATTTAAAAAGAGAACGTACCTTATGTCCAGCTTTTCTTCATAATATCCAGGATGGTAAATGAAGTTGTGAATGATAGATGAGTCTTCAAGATAACCAGGGTATGAAAGTATATCATAGCAGGCTTCTAACGCCTTATTAGACCAAAGCGACTTGAACCGAACATGTCTTGTACTTGACTCATTTGATATCTTAGTCTTGATGAATTTAACGTCTTTTGTTGAGACTTTCACATCTTCATTGCAACCACATCATGCTTTTTCAACAAGTACTTTTTGATTTTGACTCCATGATGACATTGGACATACGTTGATGAGATGGCTAGAGAATCCTAAGTTTCGACACTTCCTTTACATTATCTTAAAGTACTTGTTTAAAAGTTACTTTGTAGATTTCTCAAAATTTCCGATTAAGTAGTAGAGATATCTTCATTAATTCTTCAATAGCCGCACCATTAATATTCCACTACGTCATTAGCTATTTCTTGAGATGGATTATCATGTGAGATATTGAGTGTGATTCAAGATTAGATAATTCATTTGTCTTCACGCGCACGTTTCGAATGTGAGTAGGTTGACGTAAGATTGAGTTTCTTTCCTTTGTGCGTTTATCACCTAATCAAGTAAAACAGCTTGGTACCCGGATTCTTATGGGTCCGAGATGTACAAGAATTCCTTAACAGTTTGTTTTAATGTACAAACAATGGATTTCTTGACTTATATTATTTATAATCATTGTAAATAACCTTATTTCTAAATTTTTCTACTAGGTTTTACAAATTTAATTTGTTTTGATTTACTTGTTGATGAGTTATCCGAACTAAATCCTAAACCGGTTTTATCTTCGAATGGCTTTTGACAACTTAGTAGGTATTTAAGAGATTTGGAACTTTCTTCAAATTTAGCTAATATTTTTTCTCTTTCATTTAATCTTTTAATTTCATGCTTATATTCTTGACATGTTTTGCATTCTAGATCAATTTCAATATTACTTTCAAGTCTAGACATTTTATCTTCTAAAATTATTTCTTTTTCAAAATTACTTTCAAAAGTTTTTGATGATTCATGTTTAGAAATGGTTTTTAGATCTATGTTGCAAAAATGTTTAAACTCATTTTCTAATTTTGAAAATTCTAAAATGAATTGATCATAGCAAAAATGTTGGGTTTCGGATTGTACCTTATTTGGAGTTTTATCTAATTTGTATTCTTCACATGCCGGATAGTAATTTTCTTCTTCGTCTGTATCACTCCATGATTTTGAATTGAGTTCACTTCGGAGTTGATTCATGTAGTCTTCGTCATTAATATCTTCATTAAAAACATTTGAACTAGTAGCACATGTATCTATTTTATCTAAATGTTTATCTATTAAATTTTCTAGGACAACTAATTCATGTACAAGATCAAATTCCTCATCTTTGGCTTGACATTTTTCTTGATGAAAGTTTAAGAGACTTTTCCAAATATCATTAGCCGTTTGACAGAAGAATATTCTTTCATATTCAACTCTCGGCAAGGCTTTATAAATAATTATTTTAGCTTTATTATTTTTGTCATTCTTTGTTTTGAAATAATCATTTTGACTTTCAAAATCCGTTTTTGTTGGTTGAAAATCACCAATCGAAATGACATGCCAAAGATCTAGATCAATTGATTTCACATAATTTTCAAATTTATTTTTCCATTCAAGAAAGCTATAATTTTCAAATAGTGGTGGTTTTTGCATATATTGCCCTTCTAATATTTTTCCGATTCCATAGATCGATTTAAGTTTTAAAATACAATATATTTTAAAAATCTTGTTTGACCTGTCTCTGGTACCAATTGTGGAAAACTAGAAGGGGGGTTGAATAGTTTTACGTCTTTTTCATTTATTATAAAAACTTTGTTTCCTTTAAAAAACTTAGATTTGAGTTTATGTGAAAAATAATACTTGAAAAATATTATTAATTATATGTGTGTCCTTTTAGATTTGTTATAAAAGTTTTGTTTTTATGAATGGAGTTTTAAATTGATCTTTATGTGAAATCAACTTCTAAATAATACTAACAATTATATATGCCTATATGTATGAAAGTAATGACGATATAAATAAAGAAGTAAGTAAGAGATGGAAGATCAAACCGAGACACGAGGGATTTATAGTGGTTCGGCTACAAGGACACCTTCCTTGCCCTACTCCACTCCCCGAGCACCTAGCTCGAGAGTTTTCTTCACTACTTCAACAAGCTCCCTTATGGCGGAGAAAACCTTACACACTTTCGCTTACACCGGTTTAACGATACAAAGCTAAATGTCGAGTTCTAATCGTAGCTAGAACCAATCTCACAACTTCAATCACAACACGACTACTTCACGACTTCCAACAACTTCTTCTCAACACTTCACGACTTCTATTTCTTCACTTCTTCACGACTTCTACTTCTTCACTATTTCACGCCTTGTATTTCTTCACCCCTTCGCGACTTCTACTTCTTCACTATTTCACGACTTCTTTACGACGGCTTCACAACTTCTTCACACCACAACTACTTCACAACTTTACAATACTTCTACACTACTTCTTTACAACACAACTAATTATACACCTTCTTCACTACTTACACACTACACTAATCTAATCACTTATGTTCACACCTAATATACACACCTTATACAAAAATGAATGAATGATTTACAAAGTTTACTAAACTAACAACTTAGGTAACAAGATGATACTAAGTTGTAATACTTCTAGTATTGATTGATACAAGTATTCTTCTCTTTGCACTTGGATGATTGAAGCTTGAATCATTTGAAACAAAAGCTTAAGATTATATGATCAAAGGATTATGAAAGAAGGTTTAGATCGTAAAGTTTTTGTGCAAAAAGGTGAGGAAAAAGTCCAGGAATAGTCCAGTATTTATAGGCAAAGCTGGGGAGCTGAGGAGCATGGCCGGTCCCCTTAATAATTAAGGGGGCCGCCTTGTTAATTAAGGGGGCCGCCCAATGTATCCGTTGCCCAGCTTTGTCTTTTTGTGGGGAAGGTTTTTCTGAAACATTTTTGCCATTTTTGGTTGAAAATTTGAATTCATATATTTATAATAGATTAAACATATTTGTTTAATACCAAAAATGATTTTCTAAAGGATATAAAATGTTTGTGACATTTTATAAAAAATCTAGTGATTAAGAAAATATTCCTTTGATCATAGAATGCATTAGGCATTTTGTTTATTCATACCTTAAGTGATTAAGTTGTTAAAATAGATATTTACAACTAAATACTTGTTTACGTCATAATCTTTCGTTTAATGATTTTACATTTTATGATTATCAAAACGTAGATATATCGAAAAATATTAATAACGTGTTTAGGCATTATTTATACCAACAAACCATACGTTCAGAAGGCAAACGAAGGAGTTTAATGGACAAGAAGAATTTCAGCGTGCTCCAAATCCATTGACCGGGGAACAAATATACAACGAGGTGCAACATATTGAAAGTAAGTGGGGAAAAGGAAAACGAAAAAACAATAGCACCTCGAAAAACCAAGATACTAGAGGCAGAGGTGGGAAGATTAAAAAGCAGAAAAGGAAAACAACAGAAGAAGAGGGTAGTTCAAGCCAAGTAAATGAAGCATATTGGAAGAAATTCAACATTTGGTATCGAAAGCTAAGGTATTGGAGGCATAATTCTGTTCCGCATTGTATTGACTTCATGCATGTAGAAAAGAATATTGGTGAGAACCTAGTCGGAACTTTTCTGAATGTTCCTGGAATGACAAAAGATGGAATGAATGCTCGATTGGATCTGGAAGAGTTGGGGATAAAAAAAGAGTTGTTTGCTAGGCAAGAAGCAGACAAAACAACACTACCTGTAGCAGGTTACACATTAACGAATGCTGAAAAAGACATCTTTTGTGAAACGTTATGCAACATCAGGGTACCATAAGGCTATTGTTCAAATTTCTCTAGTTTGGTCAGCCTAAATAATAGGAAGCTCATTGGCCTTAAATCGCATGACTATCACATGCTAATGCAAGAGTTTTTGCCCATTGCTATACATTCAATCATGCACCCACCCACACGATATGTTATTATCAGGTTTTGCTTTTTCTTTAAATCTATATGTAGGAAAGAAATTAGCTTGCAAGAACTAGATAAGATGCAAGAAGAACTTGTTGTGACACTGTGCCTACTCGAGAAGTTCTTTCCTCCGTCATTTTTTGATATTATGATATACTTGACTGTGCACCTAACTAGGGAGGTAAAATTATGTGGTCCCATATGCTTTCAGTGGATGTATCCCTTCAAAAGATGTATGAAGGTTATTAAAGGACATGCGCGAAACAAAAATAGACAAGAGGGATGCATTGCTGAGGAGACTATCGCGGAAGAAACAATAGAGTTTTTTAGCGAATATCATAAAACCATGAAAATTATTGGTATCCCACCTGATAAACATGTAACCAATGAAAATGAGGACGGAAAGCTATTGTCGGCCGGCAAATCAAGTGAAGTTTCCGGAGAATTCTTTCAGAAAGCACATTTGTATATAATACAAAATACAGATGAAATTCAACCGTATATCGAGTAAGTATTACTAACACATGTCTATTTCGTTGCTTAAAATGTTCTATCAAATATAATAATCAAAGACATTTGTTTGTTTCAGGCGACACAAGCAAGTTTTGAAAACAAAAAACCCGGGTAAACGAATGGAATTGCTGGAGAATGAGCACAGTAAATCTTTTGCTAAGTGGTTACGTGAAGAGGTAATTACTCGTATGTTGTTTATAATTGTTTGTTTGTTGCTAAAAAGAAGTGAGTTGAGATACAATGTGAAGTGTGTTTTATTGATAAGTCCTTAACTGGTGTTTGTGATAAGCTGTATAAACCATTAATTAGGTGTACCATTCACCCAGAAAAACTCATTGCTACAAGCTCCAAAACCAATAGTAGTAGTCTATAATAAATAAGCACTTACCAATGATCTGCCCAGTAACTTTGACAGTCATAGAACCTATCATCATAATTGTCCCACCTGTATATGACATTAGATAGAGGTCCACCAGCACACCATTTCATTATCCCAAACACTCATATTCTTTAAATGTTTGTTTGTTGTTCCTGCAATTTAAAGGTAATATATACTTGTAATAAAATTCAGGTTGAGAGAGAGTTAGCAATATCCAAAGATAGTGTATCAGAAACTGTGAGGTGGATATCATTTGGACCACGCGCCAGCATAGTGAAATACGAGGCATATAACATCAATGGGTATACATTTCGTACGAAAAGTAATGATGACATAGTTTACCAGAACAGTGCGGTTAGTGTTAAGGCAGTAGATTTTCACATATCCAAAGAAGTTGCAACCACAAGAAAAGCATTTTATTATGGGGTTTACAAGAGATATGGGTACTAGATTACCGTTTCAGGCAAATTCCTCTTTTCAAATGTGATTGGGTTAATCAAAAAACTGGTGGGGTCAAACGCGATAATCTTGGTTATATGTTGGTAGACCTGAATAGTTTAGGCCACAAGGGTGATCCGTTCATATTAGCCTTACAAGCACGACAAGTGTTTTATGTGAAAGACCAGGTACATAAAAAATTGTCTATTGTCTTTGAAACACCTACCAAGAATTACAAAGATACATATGACGAAGTCGATGAGGAATTTAGTACAGTCATTCACGAGCACAATGATAACATATTACCACGTGTAAATCAACATGACTTGGGTAATGAATCACGAAATGACTACTATCGAACCGACTGTGAAGGTATTATTATACGAAAATCCAAGTGAAGCATGTCATGCTCAAGTTGTCACACTCTGTTTAAGGATTTATGTTTGTCTGCAGAACCTATTTAAGCTTTTGTTTTGCTGCAAATACTCTTGTAAATGATTTCAATTTATCTATAAATTGTTTACTTCATGTTGGGATTATGTTGGGATTAAAAGCTGCTGGTTGAAGTTAAGACTGCTAGTGTAACAGTTAAGACTGCTGGTTGAAGTTAAGACTGCTGGTGAACTTCAAAGGAAATACACCAAGTGGTTAGTGCTGCTAGTACAAAAGTTACTACTTCTGGGCTTAAAGTTAATGCTGCTCAAGGCTAAGTGCAAGGTTACTACAGCTATTGTTAAGTTAGTACTGATAGATGATTAGCAGTTTTAGTATTAAATAGTTGTTTGTGTAATTTAGCCTGTTGTAATGGATTTTGACTCCAAAAAGTCAAGCTTTTCTATGGCAATGAAAATTTTTTCAGTTTTCACTAGTATATCCACTTGCAATCAAGCTTTATTGTATTTGCAATTTCCATTTATCATGTATATGAACTTGCAGGTATTTGGTTGAAAAAACAATGTTTGGTATGAAAGATTCTCAATTGCAGGCATTTGTTTGAAAAAACCAGTAATACCTATGAAAGATTCTTAATTGCAGGCATTTTGTTGAAAAAAACAGTGGTTGAAAAAGTAGTCAATGTGCAGTCATGCATGTGACTATTACCCACTTGTTTTACTATTGCATTAAACTAGATAGACTATAAAATCCTAGCATTGTAATGGGGCAAATGAAGAGTCATGACTAATAGTCTGAACTCAATTCAGTGAATATCAAATTAGACCCAAACTAGATGGACTATAAAATCGCATATCCAACCCCTCAAAATTATATAAGTTATCAGAAATGTGTGACCATATGTATCGAATTGTGACTACACTTAAATAATGTGTGACAAAATATGACTCTATGATTTAGACACCTAAATAAATACTTCATGTGACCATATATAACATCTTGAATTTATTCACACAAACACTCAATGTGACTAATATCAAGGTTAATGATAATTGAGTTCACATTTTGCTATAAATAATAGTGTTGGGAATAAAATGTTCAAGTCAAAGAGCCTGCCAGATATGCCAAGAGCCTGCTAGTTGATTTTGAAGAATATGAAGATGTACTAACAGTACCTTCTGGGTAAGAAGGTACTGCTAGTTGATAAAGGTCCTGCCAAGATTATGATCAAGTTGATAGATATTTGTTTGTAGATATTTGTTGAATTATTAGTCTTTGTACATTGTAATACGTTATGTAGAAGTAGTTTAGTCTTCTGTGGTATGCAGAAGAATATAACAGAGTTGTTACATTGGTAGTTGTATTTAATTGTAGGCTAGAATAGTCAAAGTATCTTATTATATTCAACAACTTGACAACTTGTAATAAGGGTACCTTATACTATAAAAGGTTCCCTTAGTCACCACCTTCGTGCATGCATCTCTTCAACTAATAACCAAAACAGAACAACCTCTCTAGTAACTTAGTTACTCATTTCACAAATCCTTTTACAATCAAAGATTCAAGGTTACTTTGTAATCCTGGTGATAGTTAGATCATCCGTATTATTTCATCAATAATATTGAATCGTTTTGTGTTACTAAAGTTGTGTTCTTTGTTCATTACTACTCACGTTTACATAACTCATCACCTTTGTGTTCTTTTAAGTGTGTTGTAGTAGATTCCGCATACTAAACACATTCATACATAAATATCCCAAACACGTTACTAAGATTCACATCCCAAGTGTTTGCACAATCCTTCCACAAGTGGTATCAGAGCCAGGCTGATATTTACAATTTAAAAGAACAATGGATGTTGAACATATTCAAACCAATGTTGCAGCAAAACTTCTATTACTCAAACAAAATGAGTTTGATATGTGGAGACTGAGGGTAGAACAATATTTCCAAGTGCAAGACTATGCACTTTGGGAGATCATTGAAGAAGGCAACTCATTCAAACCCTCAATCACCACTTCCACAGTAAACGATGCACTTGTAACAAATGTGCAAGTAAACCCAACAAGCGCAGAAGAAAGAGTTCAAAAGAGAAATGATCTTAAAGCAAGGAGTATGCTACTGATGACTATTCCAAATGATCAGCTCTTAATCTTCAACAAATACAAAGATGCCAAAACCCTTTTTGAAGCTATTGTGGCTAGATTTGGTGGTAATGATGCCACCAAGAAAACTCAGAAAACACTTCTCAAACAGCAGTTTGAAAACTTTACAGCCACAACAAATGAGTCTTTGGACAGTATGTTCAATAGACTTCAAAAGCTTTCAAGCCAGTTAGCCATCCATGAAGTGATGATAACTCAAGAAGATTTAAACTCCAAATTTCTTAGGAGTTTACCTTCTGAATGGTCCATGCATGTCATTGTCTGGAAAAACAAACCAGATATTGATCAGATGAGTCTTAATGATCTCTACAACAATTTCAAAATAGTAGAGCATGAAGTAAAGAAGACTACTGGTTCAAGCTCAGGAAATATGGATTTTGTATCATCTCCAAGCACCTCAAAAGTTGTAGATGAAGAAAAAGATGGCAGAGAAGAAGGTACTACCAACACAAACTTTGGTACTGCCAGTATTTCTAGCAGTACCAAAACCATTCTAGATGAAACAATTGGGTGTGCCTTCCTGACATCACAACATAATGGGTCCATATTAACTTTTGAAGATCTTCAAGAGATTCATGAAGATGATCTTGAAGAAATGGACATAAAGTGGCAACTTTCACTTCTGAGCATAAGGGCTAAGAAGTTGTTGATGAGGACTGGAAAGAAGATTATCATAGATGGTAATGAGCCTGCTGGGTATGATAAGTCAAAAGTGGAGTGTTACAACTGCCACATGAAGGGTCACTACTCAAGAGAGTGTAGAAGACCAAAGAAGCAGGATGACAAGGGAAGAGGGTTTGAGAACAGAAATAAGGGAAGCTTTGAGAAGAAAGGAAGCTTTGAGAGCAAGAGTAAGGCTGTGGAAATCATTGAGCCCAAAGCAATGGTTGCTATTGATGGGATGGGTTTTGACTGGAGTTTTATGGGTGAAGAGGAGTCTACTTCAGATGAATTAGCTTTAATGGCTTTCTCCACTCCTGAGGTACAAACTACCAAATGTTCTAATAATTGTGAAGTTTTTAAAGAATTAGAAACTTTAAGAAAATTTTATGATGAACTGACATTAGAACAAAGAAAAACACATCAAGACTTAGTTAATCATAAGTGTGGTATGGCCAAACTTGAAAAACAAATAATTCACTTTAGGGAAAATGAACTCACATTTTCTGATGCAAAAGCCATTCTTAATAGGACAATATTTTTAAAAGATGCAGAAATAAAAATGTTAAGAACTGAGTGTGCTAAAGTGACATTGGCTAGAGATAATATTGAATTAACTGTTACCACATTGGAAATTGCTTCTGATTGTACTAGAAGCATAGTTGAAAATCAGATGAATAAGAGAATAAAATCTGGGATAGGATACAAGACTTGTCCACCTCCTTATAGAGGAATCCCCTGTCCACAAGGTATTGATCTTGCAGAATCAGGCTTACATGAATTCATTAACAAACCATTAGCTAAACCTGTAGAGAAAAGTGAACCTTCTGAGAGTGCTAAGAATGCCTCACTCTCTAACAAAAAGGTGCTCACTAATAACAAATCAGATGTTCTAATCATTGAAGATTGGGTATCTGATGATGATGAAGAAGAGACTGTTTCTATCAAAGGAAACAAAGTAGGACCAATCAGTCCTAAAAGAGTAGAGATTAAGGCTAAGGCTAAAGCTGTTTTGAAAACAGTTGAAAGTTGTGAAAAATGTAATAACAAACCTAGAGGTAGCCAAAGAAATTGGAACAACCTTAAGTCACAACAACTAGGTGATAATTTTGTTATGTACAATAAGGCTTGTTATTACTGTGGTAGCTTTAATCATCTTCATGCTTATTGTAACAACTGGGTTTCTGGGAGTAAATCAAAGTCTAAAACAAATGTAATCCACCCCAGAAAAAGTTTTGTTAAGTCTAACTCACCAAAAGTTAAACATACTGTTAGACAAAATAAGTCTGTTATTACAAAACCAACTGATAAGGGTGCAAGAAACACTTTCAAATATGTACCAAAAGTTGTGAGTAGTCCTATTCAAAAGAAATCTGTGGTCAAAACACAAGTTTGGAGACCAAAACCAAAAGGTCCTGCTAGACCAAATGGTACTGCCAAAATTGGTACTGATAGACCAAAGACCACAAAATGGATTAAAAGGGAAAATGCTGTTAAGTCCTCAGCATGTTGGATTTGGAAACCACTCCAATCAAAAGGTGCATCAACAATCCTAAAAAGGTTTGATTTCATTGATGCAAGAGGCAAACCCAAGTCTGTCATGGCTTGGGTACCCCAAGGAAACTAACATGTTTATATATGTGCAGGAACATTCATCTGATATTGGTGATCAAGGATATGTAGATAGTGGATGTTCAAGGCACATGACAGGCAACATGTCTTTCCTCACAGACTTCAAAACAATTGATGGAGGATATGTTACCTTTGGGGGAGGCATAAAAGGAAAGATTACTGGTAAAGGTACTATCAAAACCAGTAAATTAGATTTTGAAAATGTGTACTTTGTGAAAGAACTTCAGTTTAATCTCCTTAGTGTCTCACAAATGTGTGACAAAAAGAACAATGTTCTATTTACTGACAATGAATGTATGGTTCTTTCTTCTGATTTTAAAATGCCTGATGAGAGTCAGATCCTTCTTAAAATCCCAAAAAGGAACAATATGTACAGTGTTGATTTAAAGAACATTGATCCTAAGGAGAGTTTAACTTGTTTGGTAGCAAAAGCCTCATTGGATGAATCTATGCTTTGGCATAGAAGGCTTGGTCATGTAAACTTTAATACAATCAATACAATTGCTAAATATGATTTGGTTAGAGGTTTACCCAAAAAGATTTTTCAAAATGACCAAACCTGTGTTGATTGTCTAAAAGGCAAACAACATAGAGCTTCTTGTAAGCCCAAGACCCATAACTCAATTTCTCAGGCTTTATACATGCTACATACGGATCTTTTTGGTCCTACTAATGTGAGTAGCTTGAATGGAAAGAAATACTGTCTTGTTGTTACTGATGATTATAGCATATTTTCTTGGGTTTTCTTTTTAAGATCTAAGCATGAAACAAGTGAGATTCTTAAATCTTATATAACTGAGGTAGAAAACCAATCAGATAAGAAAGTCAAAGTCATCAGATGTGACAATGGAACAGAATTCAAGAATAGGGTTATGGATGACTTTTGCAAGGAAAAAGGAATAAAAAGGGAATTTAGTGTAGCTCGAACCCCACAGCAAAATGGAGTAGCAGAAAGGAAAAATAGAACACTTATAGAGGCTGCTAGAACTATGTTAGTAGACTCTAAGTTGCCTATTTCATTTTGGGCTGAAGCAGTTGGTACTGCTTGTTATGTGCAAAACAGGGTTCTTGTAATAAAACCACATAGAAAGACACCTTATGAACTTTTCTTTGGTAGAACACCATCTTTAAGTTTTATGAGACCTTTTGGATGTCATGTCACTATTCTCAATACCAAAGATCATTTAGGCAAGTTTGAAGGAAAAGCTGATGAAGGCTATTTGATAGGGTATTCTTTGCAAAGTAAGGCCTATAGAGTGTATAATAGTTGCACTAGGCTAGTGGAAGAGAATCTTCACATAGAGTTTCAAGAGAAACTAACAAATGTGAAAGGCATTGGACCAGATTGGATGTTTGATGTTGATAGGCTTTCAGAATCTATGAATTATGTGCCTGTTTCAGGTACAAATACTAATGATAATGCAGGTTTTGAAGACAATGTTGAAACACCTAAAGATCAAGATTACATCTGGATGCCAATTTGGAAAGGGTTGGATTTATCTTCAAGTCTTGAAGAACCTTCAAACACAACAAATGAAGGTAATGAAGATGATCATGGAACTCAAGGTCAAGAGAATCAAGAGAGTAGTGCAAATGACAATGGTACTGCTAGTTCACCAGATGGTACTGCCAGTTCACAAATTGATACTGCTGAGCCATTAAATGTTCAAATAGATGATTCTTTACCAGAAGAAGTGGGGATTGGCAATCTTCCATTTACCTATGAAGCTACTACAACACATAACACAAGAATTCTCAAAGATCACTCAACTGATGATGTGATTGGTAGCATTGATTCTGGTGTTAGAACAAGATCTCAAGTTGGTTTATCTCAAGTCTTGACTTCAGACCAAGAAGGGTTTATCTCCTCTATTTATGAAGAAAAGAATCATGAAGTTGCCAACATATGCCTGTTTTCATGTTTTCTATCTCAGGCTGAACCCAAAAACATAAACAAAGCTTTAGATGATGCAAGTTGGGTTGAAGCAATGCAAGAAGAGCTTCTCCAATTCAAGCTTCAGAAGGTTTGGATATTGGTTGAATTGCCCAAAGGTCACAGGGCAATTGGAACCAAATGGGTGTTCAGAAACAAGAAAGATGAAAGGGGGATAGTGATCAGAAACAAAGCAGGATTGGTGGCCCAAGGATATACTCAAGAAGAAGGGGTAGATTATGAAGAAGTTTTTGCTCCAGTTGCAAGACTTGAAGCAATTAGGCTATTCTTGGCCTATGCTTCTTTCATAGGCTTCACTGTCTATCAAATGGATGTTAAGAGTGCATTTTTATATGGTGAAATTGGAGAAGAAGTGTATGTTTCTCAACCTCCAGGCTTCATTGATGCAGAGTATCCAGATAAAGTGTATAGGGTTACCAAGGCTCTTTATGGTCTACACCAAGCTCCTAGGGCATGGTATGAAACATTGGCTTGCTATTTACTAGAAAATGGATTCCAAAGAGGCAAGATTGATCCAACTTTGTTCATCAAAAGAACAAAGAAAGACATCTTGCTAGTGCAGATTTATGTTGATGACATTATCTTTGGATCTACAAACCAAGTCTTGTGTGTAGAATTTGAAAAACTTATGCATAGTAAGTTTGAAATGAGTTCCATGGGGGAACTTACTTTCTTTTTGGGTCTCCAAGTGAAACAATCTCAAGAAGGCATATTTATCAGCCAAGATAAGTATGTAGCAGAGATCCTAAGGAAATTTCAGTTTGCTGATTCTAAGGTTGCAAGTACACCAATGGATGCAGAAAAAGGGCTACTCAAGGATGCTGAGGGAGAAGATGTGGATTTGCACAATTATAGATCAATGATTGGGTCTTTGATGTATCTTACATCATCAAGACCAGATATCATGTTCTCAGTATGTGTATATGCAAGGTTTCAAGTACATCCCAAAGTCTCTCATCTCACAGCAGTCAAAAGAATCTTTAGATATCTTAAGGGTCAACCTAGGTTGGGTCTTTGGTATCCAAGGGAATCATCTTTTGAATTGGTGGCTTATTCTGATAGTGACTATGCTGGTGCAACTCTAGACAGAAAATCCACAACTGGTGGATGTCAATTTCTTGGTTGCAGACTCATCTCTTGGCAATGCAAGAAACAAACAATGGTGGCCAACTCTACAACTGAAGCAGAATATGTTGCTGGTGCAAGTTGTTGTGGGCAAGTTCTTTAGATCCAAAATCAAATGCTTGACTATGGGTACAATTTTCTTAACACCATTATTTACATTGACAATAGCAGTACTATATGTATCATTAAAAATCTAGTTCAACATTCAAAAATAAAACACATTGAAATCAGACACCATTTCATAAGGGATTGCAATGAGAAAAGGTTAATTCAAGTTGTAAAAATTGATTCTGAAAAGAATTATGCAGACCTTCTCACCAAAGCTTTTGATTTAGGTAGATTCAAATACCTTGTAGGAGGTATTGGAATGATTAATCTTTGAAAAACATGTGTTTTTGTACATAAAAATAACTGGTATTGGCTTTTAAACATGATACTGCTAGTTAGTCAAAAGGTACTGTCAGTTCATAATTGGTCCTGCTAGTATAAAATTTGCTATGTTTTGTTCATATTGATGCTTAAATGTTTACAATGCTATAGATCAAGTGCTTTGCACTTTGTTCTTTTGGTTTGCAACTAACACATTTCAGGTTGATAACAAAACAAGAGATCTTCCAAACAAAAAGGGGAAATAAAAGTTATACATCTCAGGGGAGGTAACAATCTCAGGGGAGGAAATAATAACCTAGAATGAAAGAAAAACCAATTTATGAAAGAAAAAGACAAGAGCATACAAGATGATGCAAAGGTTGAAAAAGATAGGATTAGATCACATATTCAGAAGGGATGAAGCATTCCTAAAGGAGAAAGTTCTATCTAGATCAAACTAAGGAAAGTTTCAATTCAAAGGCATGCTAATAGATGATTTCACTTGTTGAACCAATCATCCAAGATACACAGCATCATTGCCTTTTTAATTTCCTCCATCCAAGGAAATTGCACCATCTTTAGGTCAATATGGCTTTTGGTATTCAGTTCACCAAGTTTTTACAAACTTAAGAGCTGGCTAGTCCATAAGCAAACGGCTTTTGGTAAAGACAACTCAAATCCGTTGATGGTTGATAGTTTACCAAAAACTATATGGTTTTTAACTAACCATACTTAACAGTAAATAGTTAACTAGTCCATAAGCAAACGGCTTTGGTAAAGACAAATCAAATCCGTTGATAGCTGATAGTTTGCTAAAAACTATAAGGGATTTTTGATAAACTTTCAAAGGTACTGGTAGTTCAAATTTTGGTACTGCTAGAGCAAAATGGTACTGCTAGATAGCCGTTGAGCCTGTCAGAAAAAGTTTTAGCCGTTGGGCCTGGTAGTTAAAATTAGCCGTTGGGGTAGTTATGTAAATTACTGATGATTATATTATATTATATTTCACATATAAAAGATCTTTTTAACCGCCTTTTCATTTACTTATTATAATCTTTCTTATTGTCGGTTAAAAGTAATTCTCACATATCATCTTTCATCAGTCCTTATCACAATTAACTTACACCTTTCATCTTCTACCAGTACCACCAACAAATCCCACCATCATAATCAAAATTTTCATTAACTTTCACCATGGAAGTTCTAACCTTTGTTAAACGTCACAATCAATTAGCATTTTTGGAAAAGTCTGATGATAATGCCTCTTTTCATCAAATAGTGGACTTTTTAAATGATTCGTACATCAGGTATGCTTTACTAGTTAATCCCACTATTTATGAATCTCAAATTTTACAATTTTGGCAAACTGCTAAAGTTAAAACTTCTGAAAATGGGGAACAAAGGATTAAGGCCAAAGTGGATGGCAAACATTTGACTCTTACTGAGTCATCCATAAGAAGACATCTTCATTTGGATGATTCAGATGGTATTAGTCAATTGCCAGATACTGAAATTTTTGAAAATTTGGAAAGAATGGGGTATCATGCTAATTCTACAAAACTCACCTTTCTTAAAAAGCATCTTACTCCACAATGGAGATTTTTGATCCATACAATCCTTCATTGTTTGAGCCAGAAGAAAACCTCTTGGGAGCAATTTAGTGGAAACATGGCTTCTGCTCTCATCTGCTTGGCTACAAACAGAAAATACAATTTTTCCAAACATATTTTTGAAGGATTGACTAAAAATGTGGATAGTGAAACAAAGTTTTTGATGTATCCAAGATTTATTTCATCCATCATTGCAAAATCAAAACATTTGTTGCTTCCCCCACACTCACTTTATGAAACACCAAAACTTTCTCACAAAGTATTTTCAAACATGAGAATTGGTTTCAGAGGGGAAGAAATACCACTATTTGATGAAATGTTACCACAACATCCTGAAGAACCAATACCATCATCTGAATCACCATCATCAAGTTCTTCAACTGGTTACATCTCACCAACACATCAAACATCACCAATACCATCTCCAGTACCATCTGCAACATCACCAATACCATCTCCAGTACCATCTGCAACACCACCAACACCATCACATCATGTATCACCACCCCAATCTCCTCAGACAGTACAAGAACTAAAAGAGAAGGTGAAGCTCTTAGAAGATGCTCTTAAAAGTCAGAACACCAAATTTTCTGAGATCAACATCAAGTTAGTCAAGAGGGTAAAGAAATTGGAGAATGAAGTGAAGAAGCTAAAGGGTAAAAGATCTTCAAAGGTT
The DNA here is from genome assembly GCA_021014915.2 of Artemisia tridentata subsp. tridentata. NCBI lineage: Eukaryota > Viridiplantae > Streptophyta > Magnoliopsida > Asterales > Asteraceae > Artemisia > Artemisia tridentata. The sequence goes on along the minus strand of CP139508.1, from coordinate 332,082,179 downwards.
GTTTTATCTAGTTCTTCAAGATCAGATGCTGAAAGGTTAGGTCACTCTTCCAAAAAGGGGAGGATGGATAGTTCTGAAGATGAAGAGGAGGCTCAATTTGAATTCCATGAAGGAACTCAGGTTTATGATGAAGAGCCTGCTGGTGCAGAGCAAGAGCCTGCTAGGATTGAGAGGCTATTGGCAATGGACTACAAAGGTACTGCTGATCATGTGTACAAAAGAAAGAGGGACTTAGAGCCTCAAGGGGATTTTTTTGTTCAAGGGAGATTATTTATTGCTGATGAGCAATCTACTGCTCCATCTCAAGAACCAACTCCAAAGGATAAGGGCAAGATCATTATGGTTGAAGATGAGCCAAAGCCCAAGAAGTTGAAGAGATCAGAGCAAGTTCAGATGGCTAGAGATGAAGAAGAGGCCAAAAGGATTCATGAAGAAGAACTGCAGAAAGCATTTGAAGCTTCAAGACTGCTAACAGAGATGAAAGAGCAAAAAGATGCTGCTCAGACTCTTCTTGATACTCAAATTGCTCAAGAAACCTTTGATGCACAGATGCAATGGATTATTGCCAATGATCCAATTGTGAAAGGTCAAGCAGTAATAATAGTGAATGACAAGAATCTTAATTCTGATGAGAAAACAGCAGAGCTTGAATCTTTTATCAACAAAAAGTATAAGGAAGCAGCTCTAGCTGATATTTTTGAAAAGATGAAGGAAAGTCAGAAAAAAGGTTTTAAGGTGGGCTCATCTCAGAAAGATCAAGTGACTTTTATGAAGAGATTTCTAAAAGGTCAGGCAAATTGGACTGATTATCAACTGAAGAAGAAATCTGCTGATGAAATCTACTTCCTGTATCTACAAGCCTACAAAAGTCTTTACTAAAAAATTCCATCTAATGCAAAGCCCTCAATGAAAAAGAAAGATGCTCAACAGAAGAAAGAAGAAGCAAAATTGGACTCAAAGCAAGTAAGTAAGATGTTAATTACATTGCCAACTATCATACATGCTAATCCAATTAGGTCTAGACGCCCTATTATTGATTGGGAGATTCACCATGATAGATTAGGAAAGTCATGGAAAATAACAAGGGTTAGGGGTCAGACTGCTATCTTCAAGAATTTTGAAAATCTGATTAGAGCATGTGATAGAGCAGACTTAGAAGAATTGTGGAATCTAGTTCAAATTAGGCTAGACACAAATTCTAGTACTGATGTTAAGGAACAGGAACTATGGGTAGAATTCAATAGGATGTATGATCCTAGTCCAAAAGATGTTCATTGGAAGTTTCCCTATCATGATCCTTCAACAACATGGGAATTTCTAAGCCTTAGCAGTATTCATCATCTTTACACACAGAGTGGGATTGAACTCTTTATGTTGGCTGAGAGAGAGTATCCACTTAGTTATGAAGTTCTTACAACTATGATCTCCAAGAGATTAAGATGTGACAAAGATGAAGAAAATTCAGAAGTTGTTCAAAGTTTGCTGAGGAGCATATTTGAGCAATGTGAAAGAAAAAGGAAGAACAGAGAGTAAAGGTTTTTGGAAGAGTTCCCTCAAATCCTCAAGGTATGTATTTTATTCATCAGAAACTTGTGTATTTTAAAGGAAATAACAAGTTTAGGGGAGGATTGTTGGGAATAAAATGTTCAAGTCAAAGAGCCTGCCAGATATGCCAAGAGCCTGCTAGTTGATTTTGAAGAATATGAAGATGTACTAACAGTACCTTCTGGGTAAGAAGGTACTGCTAGTTGATAAAGGTCCTGCCAAGATTATGATCAAGTTGATAGATATTTGTTTGTAGATATTTGTTGAATTATTAGTCTTTGTACATTGTAATACGTTATGTAGAAGTAGTTTAGTCTTCTGTGGTATGCAGAAGAATATAACAGAGTTGTTACATTGGTAGTTGTATTTAATTGTAGGCTAGAATAGTCAAAGTATCTAATTATATTCAACAACTTGACAACTTGTAATAAGGGTACCTTATACTATAAAAGGTTCCCTTAGTCACCACCTTCGTGCATGCATCTCTTCAACTAATAACCAAAACAGAACAACCTCTCTAGTAACTTAGTTACTCATTTCACAAATCCTTTTACAATCAAAGATTCAAGGTTACTTTGTAATCCTGGTGATAGTTAGATCATCCGTATTATTTCATCAATAATATTGAATCGTTTTGTGTTACTAAAGTTGTGTTCTTTGTTCATTACTACTCACGTTTACATAACTCATCACCTTTGTGTTCTTTTAAGTGTGTTGTAGTAGATTCCGCATACTAAACATATTCATACATAAATATCCCAAACACGTTACTAAGATTCACATCCCAAGTGTTTGCACAATCCTTCCACAAATAGTCACATGAATATTTCACAATGTGACTATTTTGAATGTATTGGTCACATATAATACCCTTATAATGTGGCCATAATCATAATTTAGATACACATTTGTGATATGGTGTGACAATTGTAAAGCCTATAGTCACATGATCGTGCTACAATTAAATGTGACTATACACATTAGGATTTGGCAGGCAAACACACACTAAACTTTAGACACACACATTAACTTATGTGACCATATGTATCGAATTTTGGTTACACTTAATCATGTATGCCTATGGTTTAGTGTGACCATATATGACATTTGGTCACACTGTTCAAGTGTGTGACATATATTTGTCACTTTTAAATGCATATCGTGACTAATGCTTCAAACTTACTTTTCAGTTGTCACACATTTCAAATTCATATGTGGCTAAATATTCAGCAAAAAATAGCAGTCACTTTTAAATAATGTGTGACAAACTTAACTATATGATTTAGCCACATACACAATTACTTCATGTGACCATATATGGATTTTGGTCACACTGTTCAATTGTGTGACATATACTTGTCACATATGTATATATATAGTGTGACTAATTTTTCAAACTTATTTGTATCTGTCACACGTCCCAAATTATAAGTGACTAAATAATCAAAAAAAAAAATTACCAGATACCTCTAGTCACAAAAATATTCAAATGTGTGACAATGAAATTCCGAAATGGTCACACAAGTCGGATCAAGTGTGGCTGTTTATTTTATTCTGTTACATTTAGTCACATAAATATGTTACTGTGTGGCCGTTCAAAATACGACATGTGTAACGAAATCCCATATCTGTACTAGTAGTTAAACATACTTTACCATAACCAACAAAGACATAACTTTGACACTCGACTACATATTGCAAACTATTAAAAGACTAACGGGGGAAAAACATTGACCTCGATCTCGGTATCTACCTAAGCTCCTATAAGCTTACTACCTTATAATATTCTAATCCGCTTTCCAATCCTTAAGCTATAATCCAAGCACTTCCTTTCTGTCGTGCATAAACCTACAAGGACGTTGAAACACTAAAATGTAAGCTTTCGCTTAGTAAGTAACCCGACATAAAACACATATCATATACATAAATATCACATAAGCATCATATATCACATAAACCTTCCTCACATAAGTTAACAACAAGTATCATTACAATAACCATTCACATACCTTAGCTAATCCAAATAACTAATCGCCATACCCTATAGCCTTCATTCATTACTAGACCTTAATACAATCATAACACATATAAGATAAACACATATCTAACACATGTTTTAGTACAAGTTACTTACCTTAGCCCCAAGCTAAGCTACAAACCAATATCTCCATTATCATCATCATCATCATTAACATCATCATCATCATCATACACCTAAACACTTAACACATAATCAGTTAACCATAAAAATGGTTTAAACAACCGTTATCTCATCTCTAACATCTCTAATCACCACATAATCATAGATTGATTATATGATGATTAACCTCATAAATTACTAACTTTAACCAAAGATTGGAGTCACTTACCTTATGTAGATACTTGTTAAATCTTAAACTCATGAAGTGGAAGCCAATTCTCTTCATCAAAGAATCATCAAGCCTTCTCCTTTCCCTCTCTTTTCTCTTCTAAACCGATCTCACACACACACCCATGGAATAACTGAGAAATGCCTAGAATATTCTAGACATGAGATATTTTAGGTGATAAGTTTGCCTAGTTGGTGACTTTAGTCCCTCATGTCCCTATTCTCCTAGTTTGGCCACATTAAACTTATAATCCATTTATCACTTGACAACTTTAGTCCTTCAAGTCTATTTCCTTCCTAATTGCGACACATGATACTTCCTATAGCCATATTATACAATACTTTGACTATCGGGTTTGACTACTATGTAACTTTCGTTGACTAACCAATCACATTAAATCTTAGTCAATTTCATCTAGGGTGGGGCCTAGTTGTATCCGAGATACGGGTCTAACAACTCTACCCCCTTATTTAGATTTCATCCTCGAAATCTCTTGTCTATTACTAACCAAAACTTAGTCACATAATACACCTCATTCTTAACACTTTCAGTTCTTAGTCTATTTAGTTACAACGATCCAAGTGGCCTTGCAACTCCAAGTATAATATACTATAACATAACACATGTTCTTAATCCACTTTACTTCTCACTTACTTTTATAATCATACGACTCTTAATACCGTCATTATATCATCTGATACATGTCTACTATAACTAATTATAATTTTTAATCCATCTATTACCATTACATCACATTATCACTTGCTTTATTCTAATTTTTTTGTTAATGAAAATATGTGATTTGAGAAAATCATACTAAATTGACTTTGCATAAGTCAAGCTTGGCCAATATCTTTGCATTTTACCATATTTACTTAACCATTCTTTTAACTTTATTCATCAAAACACCTTGTTTCTTCTACTTCTTTCTATTTATTTCTAGTTAACTGTTATAAGTCCTATCGAAAGATTTCATACTTTGATTCTATAAAATCATGCTTAAACCTATACCATCACATTTCACATAAGGGTGCTAATGACAATTAGCATCAATTGCGATCATTACTCACATTTTGTACCACGCGCAAGGCGTATTATAACATTATTACAATTTCTTAATTCCTTCAACTTATACTTAGCTCCTAAACGTAAGCTTCTCATAAGTCTCAACTAGAAGTCGTACTCTAATTATAACCCTCCTACCTTAGTCCTTATACATTCTAACTAATTCTAGACTTCCGCTTTCTACTCCTCTAACCCTACTCGTGCCATGTCGGAAACGCATAAGTCCACTAATTCATACTTCATCATTTACATGGAGAGGCGTCCCAATCGATGTAAATCAAGAAACATAAACTCATGGTTATGTACTTCTGACATAACACTACTACTCTTATTACCTACTTAACTTTCAACCTCTCATTCATTTTATACCTCACATTACCTTTTAGCTTTCTTAGACTTGGATCCATACCATTATCACATTCGTTATGGGGATATTTTTAGGTGCCAAGGATGTAGGCAACCCCTTGCTGGCGAAGGCAATACTTTTCATCCCGAAGGATCTTCAACACATCCCGAAGGATTCTTTATCATTCATTGGCTCACCCATCCCGAAGGATACCATCATTAGTCATCACTAACTCGGCCATCCCGAAGGATACCATCTTTAACCTTTCACGTTCCACATTGGATCCAAGCCCTTAACATTTTAACACACGCACATTACCTCACCCATTTTATTTAGCTTAATCAAGCATCATAGGGCATACGAAACCTGGTTATCATATTTACACATTATTTATGTGTTTACTCTTCTCACCATCACTTACATTCTTAACCCGCGTTAATCATTCCCACATTTTTACATTGCCCTTTTTGTTTACCCGACTCTCTCCACATTTAAACCTTACATAGGTTAATTCAATAACACATTCATTAACATCAACTATTCTTCTTACAACTTTTAAAAATTAATACAATTTCATCATGTTTCACGATGCATCTTATCATCACATTCTTACTTATATACTTAACTTGTCTCATTTCAATCATTAGCACTTAAGCCATACTATTTATCTCGTCACTACCTTACCAACGCACCTTACTCTAATTTTATAAATTTTACATCATATTTAACAATCAAGGTGCTCATTTAATATTGCTTTTATCATACCATACCATCGTTTTTCATTATTATGCATTCATGTTCATATTTAGAGCTCATATACCTTAGCTTAGCTTTAACCCGTCTCTATAACATATTAACGTCAATCATTAGCCATTAAATATATTTAGACCATATGTTGGCCATCACTACCGTAAGGATCCCAAACCTTTACAGGTCATCATTCCTTAATCTCATTCTATGATCTTCAAGTCAATAAACACTTAACAATTAGTGTGTCAATTCCATATTATCTTTACACGCTATATTTTAGCACACTTATTATCACTACGTTCCACACTTAAAGCGTCAATACTTTAATTCACTTATTAACCTATCTCTAATACCACTTACCATTTCTATTCACATCTTGCTATCGCTATTATTCTATAACACACAATCTCATATTCATCACCATCACGACGATCTTATCACTTACACACATTTAATCCGCCATGTATTTACATCACATACGTGATGAAGCGAAAAGTGTACCGCTTTTAGGGGGTCATTTAAGCCCTAAATCGTATTTATTTGATCAAATATTGCCCTAAATCGTTCCTTTTGTCATTTTAGGTACTTTGGAGAAGAAATCTGGAAAAGGAAGCATTTTGGACGTTTTTGGAGCATAAAAGTGAAGAAAACGACAGTCTCCAAAGCTGCTGGAAAAGTACACGTGACGGCGTCAAGGATTGCTCCTGACGGCGTCACGGCTTGGCAAAAGAGGTGGATATGACAAATACACGTGACGCGCCAGAAAGTTTTACAATGGAAGACTGACGGCGTCACCCTTTAAGGTGATCAAGGCCGTCACGGTTTAAGTTAAAGAGAGACGGCGTCAAGCACAATTGTGACGGCGTCAACCCTTGACGCGCCAGAGTGGATTTTTGAGGATTAAAGAGGGACGACGTCAGGAAGACCATCCGGGAACCCTAGCCGCGGCGAGGTGACGGCGTCACCTCCTACAACGTGACGCCGTCAGCCCCTAAATTCGATATATAGTTTTGCAATTTTTAGTCATGAGTGTGCAACTTTGTGAGGAGAAACCCTAGACGATTTTTCTGCCATTTTTAAGGGTTTTATACCCTTGGATCTCCCATTTTTAATTGAAGATAAGTAATCAATTAATCATTCAATATGTCTATGTGTTGTTTGATTATATCTTGTTCTTGTCTTTTAATTAACATGTTAGGCTAGATTTATCTTGTGTTTGCTTAGATCTAATGAAACCTAACTATTGATTATTGGTTGTTGGTGTGTTATTAATTGTATTGGATGATTGTTTATGGATGTTAGGCTTAAGAAAACTGGCTAACCTCCTATACGGTAACTTGCTTGAACGTCTTAAGAAACATGAACCAATGCGTACTAAGGTTTTTATGGTTGTATTTAATGCATGAGCGAATTCTAGTGATCCCATGTTAGGAGCTTCTTAGCCGGCTCGACATAAGAGTGAAGTAGGAGCTTGTAGAGTTGGGGAAGTACGTACGCCACCCCACGATTGGTATTAAGGAATACACCCGTCATCCACGCAATTAATACACACTAATCAACCGGTAAAAGATAGTTAGGGACTAAGGAAATCTAAGTAAACACATTTCTCCCCATATAAGTTCCACAACCTTTTTATTTTCAGTTATTTTATTTTATTTGCATTTGTAGTTATTTGGGTTAGTTGACTAGCAACTAATTCCGCCCACTCCTTCAAACCCGAGATTTTACTTGCTTTCATAAAAAATATAAAAAATACAAAAAGAATATTCCCTCACCCTTAGACCTATTAGAGTAGTTTTTTCAATCCTAACGACACTATTCCCCTAGAGAACGATCAATCCCCCGGTACTTGCCACTACACTATACTACATCGGTCAGGTACACTGCCTGGTGGGGATTGCAAGCCTCTTGAGATCCCTCGAGAGGTAAAACCTGTTGTAAGGTCGCAAAACCACGCATCAAGTTTTTGGCGCCGCTGCCGGGGAATAGTTATTGTTTAGGTTGAATTTTTATTTTATTAGGTCTACTCACTAGATTCCTTTCTAGTGAGATTTTTATTTTATTTTTCTAGGTTTTCTTTAGTCTATCTTTTTTCTTCGTTTCTTTGTTCGTAACCATTACCATCCGACATCATGGAAGGTGGTAATATCCTCGATCCTAACAACCCACCACCACAACAACACCCACCTCCTAGAGCCCGTACCTTAGGAGACTACTCTCGTCCTAGCCACCATGGCTATCGAAACACCATTGAGCTCACTCAAGGAGCCAATGTCACTCCCTTGCGATCCGACACCATCCGGTTGGTGCAAAGCGGATGCGCATTCCATGGACTTTGTTCCGAAGATCCAAATCAACATCTCAAGGACTTTCTCAAAATCGTTGATTCCATAGACCTTGATGTTGCCACTCGAGAGACGACCCGACTGCGTCTTTTTCAATTCTCTCTGCGGGACCAAGCTAGTCAATGGCTAGAGCGTCTACACGCAGGATCCATCACCTCTTGGGATGATCTCACCACTCGTTTCCTTGCTCAGTTTTTCCCACCAGGAAGAACTACCAAGTTAAGGAAGGATATCTTGATGTTCGAACAACGTCGAGGCGAAACCCTATATGGGGCATGGATTCGATTCAAGGACTTACTCCAAAAAGTCCCTCATCATGGCATAGATCTCTGGCTTCAAATTCAAATCTTTTATGACCATGTTGACTACCACACCAAGCGTGCCATCGATCGAGCCGCCGGAGGCAGATTACGTGACAGAAGCGCCGAGGAATCATGGGAAATCATTGATGAGCTTGCATCCGACGATGATGAATTGTGGCAAGTTTCCCACGACGTACGCTCGGCGGTCAAGACATATTCATCGCCCAATAAAGCCAATCAAATCACCGAGGAAAGCGTTAGTGAACTTGAGAAGAGGGTTGCATATCTTATGGAAAAGCAAAAGAGACCCTTAAGTCCACGAAAAGCAACAGTTAACTCGGTCTCAAGCATTAAGCAAATACCATTGTCCGAATCACCCCGGAGGGAAAATACTAAACCCTTCCATAAGCACGCTCAACCCAACTCACCACCTCAGGAACTTAGCCCAACATTCGAAGCTCGAATGAGAGAATACATGTCAAAACACTCCGAACGGTTGGCAAAATTTGAGGAAGCTATCTACAAACAAAAGGAGGAGATGGAAGAGAAGATGGCTGAGATGATGGGCCTTTTGAAAGAATACACAAAAACAAAAGCTCCTGAAAATTTGTTAGTGCGAAAAGATGTTGAAGTTCCCAACACTAAATGTGTTAATGCCATCTCCGTCGTCCAAGAGGGCGAAAATGATGGAAGAGGGAAGTTGATAACTATGGAAGTTAACAAAATTGACCTCGTCCCACTTAATGACGGAAACACCAATGCCTATAAATGCGATTCCGACAAAGGAAAGGAGGCGCCCTCTGAGGAGCGCCAATTGGTAGAACCGCCAAAGTCACAACAAGTGAGGCATTACTTGAAGCACGAAATAAACAAGGAGACCATAAACGATTGGGTGAGAAACTATCGACGTACTCATCTACCCAACAAGGAGTCCAAGAGGATGGAACCGGATGATGAATCTGACACATTACCCGGAGGGCAATTGTATGAGAGCCTCATAAGACAAAAGTTAGTGGAAAAGTAGGAATTCTACGGGGTCTTCGAAATACCATGCTGCATTGGAAAACTCAAGTATCTGGATGCGGTAGATGACCAGGGTTCCGACGGAAATTTGATGCCTTTATCCGTTTATGTCCAGTTAACCGACGAAATGCCATCCATCACCCGTACTAAACTCTTCTTTGCAAAACATTCTTATGAGTACCCGTTAGGAATTGCAGAAGATGTGTTGGTCAACGTTGCCGGATTCCTGTATCCGGTCGACTTCATGATTATTGAAAGAAATGATATGAATATGCCAATAATCCTTGGGGCACCCTTTCTCGTTACCACTAGGGCACAAATCGATTACGAAAATAGTACCATCCAAATGAAGAAGGGGAAGAAAACAATAAACTTTCCAACGATCCCACGACATATACGAGATGTTGCTCTACAAAAGAAGATGGAGGCGAACCCCAATATAATCCGTGGTAATGTTCGAGAGAAAATCCTTGCATGGGAGGCAAGGATTAAGAATTACAATGAAAATGAGATTAGAGAATGTAAGGGTGGAAATAACGATTATATTGAGGCTGATGAGCAGACCAATAACCCCGTTGAATTTACAAAAGGAGACTCAGTGCTCCTAAGGCATTCAGAAACAAAAGCACCTACCGATGAACCAAGTCCCTGGTGGTACGGACCATTCACAATTAAAAGTCTACACCAAGATGGGGTAGTAAGCTTGACCAGCAAGGGAGGAGGTGAAGTGACTGCGAATGTCGAGCGATTGAGACACCACCGCCCTGATAACAAGGATTATATCTATCAGGGATACGTCATTATGAATGATGGAATCACGTAATGTACGTGACTTTGAGTCTAGCTACAAGACTCGTTAATAAAGAAAAGCGCTTCTTGGGAGGCAACCCAAGCTTTATTTGCTTTGTGTGTTTATTTATTTGTTTGTTTGATTTTATTTGCTTCCGTATGTATGTTTAATTTTTATTATTATTGATTCATGTTCGATACTAAATTGTGAAAATGCTTTATCTTGTTTTTAACTTCGTCTTAACTACATATAAAGGTATTTTGCAAAAGTTAAGTGTAAGGGAATCCAAATTTGTTTACAAGAACAAGAATGAACATGAATCATAACAATAATAAATTAACATACATATTAGTAATTGTTTGAGTCAAATGCTTGTATCGAGTCATAATGATATTTTGCAGGAATTCCAGGAAGTAAGGTATAGGTTTTTCCAGAAATTTTCTGGAAACTTAACATGAGAATTCTGTCAGATCATTTCTGACGGCGTCAGACACCACTCTGACGGCGTCAGGTTTTAATTTTCTGAAATTTTTGAAAGTTTTGTTTTTCTACCGGAATCATAAAAAGTTTTTATTAAATCTCTAACTTATAAACTCCAGGAATCTGCAAAATAATCATTCCACAAGCATTATATCCTTATACAGATTTATCCCGCCGATGTTATGCAGGTTTTCTTGTTTGTTTTCTCAGGTTTAACAGGTTATAAGATGTATGTGGAATCAAGCTTTTGGTTATGCTTTAGTCTTGGAGCTTCCACATTGCCTTGGAAGAAGACCTAACCATGTTACCCCTTTATCCACCGAGCGAATCAGGGGAGTATTTGATTTCATTCTTTTACCTCATTTACTTTTACATCTTGTTATTTGAACATTGGGGACAATGTTCATCTTAAGTGTAAGGGGGGGGGTAAAGTACGATACCTTAGAGAATGCAATTACGCTTGATTTTTGTTTGTTTAATGGTAGATGTGTAATAAAACTGAGAGAAATACCTGTTAAGGCAATTTTAGTGCCAAATTTAAATTTTTTTACAACATATAGGAGTGAAACTTTGATCTTAATGAGTGTCTCATGGATAGGAGTTATATGACTAGCACAAAAACCGTGCCACTAAAAAATTTTCCACCCCCAAATATGTGAGGTTCGCCCCTAGAATTGGTAGAAAAAGCATTTATGTTATGATGTGTGTACCAGTAGCACTTAAATTCTAGAACTTGCGTTAGGACCATTCCGAGGCCACAAGTGAGACTACATTCGTGTAGTTAGATTTACTACATGATAAGAGGCATTAGGATTAACCCATTGTTTTACACCTGTGTTTTTTGTTATAATTACATTTGCTACATTGGTCAAGTAATTATCCCACACCCCTTTGCGTTGTACTCATTTTTAGTACACGATACCCCTAGTACACCCCTCAGAGCCTATCTTTTGGTTTCTAACTTTAAGCATTTTACTTAAAGGAAGAATTTGTTTACACCCCACTTAAATGTACACCCAAATCGCCTTAGCCTACCTTGTATGCACTCATTTTTAGTGCATTATTGTGACAACATTTGTTTAAAACCCAAGTTAATTATCTAATTGATTACATGGTTGCTAAGTCGAGTCATATCCTTGTATATATTGTTTTGGGACGATTGGGACTCATGGGTAAAGTACTAGTGTAATGGAGTAATGGGGAAGAACAACATTATTACCCCCATATGTGCTAAATATTTTAAAAGTACTCCAAGTGTTTCGATTATCTTAATTCGAGTCATTATAATAGTTATTTGTAAAGTTACGTAAAAGTTCAAGTGTAAGGGGAATGTGACGCCCCTACAATGTATTATTTTGGATGGTAGGGCAAGAGTGTATGAAAAAAAAAAAAAAAAAAAAAAAAAAAAAAAAAAAAAAAAATCGAAAAAATCAAGAAAAATACAAAAAAATGAGAAAAAGAAAAGTAGAAAAAACATACGGACTACCATCCCGTTTCATTTTATGTTTATTTTATGTTTTTTTGTTTTTAGCTTAAGTCGAGTCTAGTCTTGGCTTAGCAACGCCATATTGTACATGTAATTAATCAAGATCTTTAACTCGCCACCAGTAAAATATCCCTTATCCAACAAAACCGTGTTTATCATATCCCTACACCTAACATTATAACCCGTTTAAAAGCCCTCTTTGATAGTTTATCTTAGGTGCTTACGCCTAGTGGAGAAGGTTTTTTATCCTTTCCCAAGCCTATGGTAATCTATTTGCTATGACAGGTAGTGAGAGATATTATTCATTTTCATTTATGAGATATACTTTTATGACACCTGAGAGATGTGAGTATCTAAACACTACTTGTGAGGTGCTAGTATGTAATCTCCGTGCTTATTATGATTAAAGTGGAACGACTATTTGTTGTAATTACTTTTATATTAGCGTTAAATGACCCCTAACTTGTATTTTGATTAGAATAAAAGCGCATTTGCTTGAGGACAAGCAAATCTCAAGTGTAAGGGTATTTGATGAAGCGAAAAGTGTACCGCTTTTAGGGGGTCATTTAAGCCCTAAATCGTATTTATTTGATCAAATATTGCCCTAAATCGTTCCTTTTGTCATTTTAGGTACTTTGGAGAAGAAATCTGGAAAAGGAAGCATTTTGGACGTTTTTGGAGCATAAAAGTGAAGAAAACGACAAAGTCTCCAAAGCTGCTGGAAAAGTACACGTGACGGCGTCAAGGATTGCTCCTGACGGCTTCACGGCTTGGCAAAAGAGGTGGATATGACAAATACACGTGACGCGCCAGAAAGTTTTACAATGGAAAACTGACGGCGTCACCCTTTAAGGTGATCAAGGCCGTCACGGTTTAAGTTAAAGAGAGACGGCGTCAAGCACAATTGTGACGGCGTCAACCCTTGACGCGCCAGAGTGGATTTTTGAGGATTAAAGAGGGACGACGTCAGGAAGACCATCCGGGAACCCTAGCCGCGGCGAGGTGACGGCGTCACCTCCTACAACGTGACGCCGTCAGCCCCTAAATTCTATATATAGTTTTGCAATTTTTAGTCATGAAGTGTGCAACTTTGTGAGGAGAAACCCTAGACGATTTTTCTAGCATTTTTAAGGGTTTTATACCCTTGGATCTCCCATGTTTAATTGAAGATAAGTAATCAATTAATCATTCAATATGTCTATGTGTTGTTTGATTATATCTTGTTCTTGTCTTTTAATTAACATGTTAGGCTAGATTTATCTTGTGTTTGCTTAGATCTAATGAAACCTAACTATTGATTATTGGTTGTTGGTGTGTTATTAATTGTATTGGATGATTGTTTATCGATGTTAGGCTTAAGAAAACTGGCTAACCTCCTATACTGTAACTTGCTTGAACGTCTTAAGAAACATGAACCAATGCGTACTAAGGTTTTTATGGTTGTATTTAATGCATGAGCGAATTCTAGTGATCCCATGTTAGGAGCTTCTTAGCCGGCTCGACATAAGAGTGAAGTAGGAGCTTGTAGAGTTGGGGAAGTACGTACGCCACCCCACGATTGGTATTAAGGAATACACCCGTCATCCACGCAATTAATACACACTAATCAACCGGTAAAAGATAGTTAGGGACTAAGAAAATCTAAGTAAAAACATTTCTCCCCATATAAGTTCCACAACCTTTTTATTTTCAGTTATTTTATTTTATTTGCATTTGTAGTTATTTGGGTTAGTTGACTAGCAACTAATTCCGCCCACTCCTTCAAACCCGAGATTTTACTTGCTTTCATAAAAAATATAAAAAATACAAAAAGAATCTTCCCTCACCCTTAGACCTATTAGAGTAGTTTTATCAATCCTAACGACACTATTCCCCTAGAGAACGATCAATCCCCCGGTACTTGCCACTACACTATACTACATCGGTCAGGTACACTGCCTGGTGGGGATTGCAAGCCTCTTGAGATCCCTCGAGAGGTAAAACCTGTTGTAAGGTCGCAAAACCACGCATCAATACACATCCATGCGATAAAACATATACGTCGCTTATCGTCTAAGACTCAATATGACATCATCAACACAAGTGTGAGTTATGATCCGATGCATATTCTTTTCGTCTTGAGAATGACGTCATTATTTTCATAACAATCGAGTGTGATTGAGTATGTGGGTTCAAGATGATATGTTTTGTTATATCTTGAAGCTAGACAAATAATGACTCCAATTTCATGTCCACACTCAAAAACTTGTCAATTAGACTCGATAATAATATCAATCATAATTTGAATAATGAATCGATATATGCTCGAAATCTTTCTTGACCCTCACAACCACACTTTTTAATAAAGAAAATAAATAAGGATTTATAGAATGTGCTCCATTAAATTTAATACTTATTGTATATGTGAGGTTAATAATAATGACATGTTAACTTCAAGATTGTCATTTATTTTTGTGTGTGAAAAACTATTTATTATTACGTATAATATGCATAGTTTTTGACATTTCATGAGTATAAAAATAATTTTCCTAACAATTTTTATACAAAACACAACTCTTGTAAAATACTGTAAGTTTAAAATAATTTGTGTGTTTTCAAATGCATGCAAGGTTTGAAAATACATTTTCTTTTACTTAAATACTAATGTATTATTATAAACCTTTCTCTTGATTAGACAACCCATGGCCAACCAAGTTAAGAGCATGTAATGTTTTAGAAATCATGTTAAAAGTTTGATGAAGTGTCAAATGTTTTGACAGATTTTAACACTTGAACCTTTGGAAAGGTAATTGTGTAAGACAATTTTTTTTTACCTACATGATTTAATCAACTTAGTCTACATATCTAAGTGAGTTACTAAAATATTATAAGATAAGCAAGCTATCGAAAACACATAATCATTTAGCATAACACACATAATGATATTCGTTATCGGTTTGTGTGTTAGATGCAACAATGTATACTTGCTTGATTTTGATTAAAAATAATTTTCCTCCCCATTTCAAAAATAAATTAAGATCAATATTTTGAAAGGATAAAGACACCATTTTCCAAAAATTCATTTAGTAGAGATGTCCGACTCGAAAGAAAGAGTAAAATACAAGTTTTACGTTAAGACGTAACACAAGGTTTTGGCCACTAAGTTGTATTTTGAATCTAAGATTTAATTAAGTTTGGAATCAATACTTGGAATTATTTTTAAATGAAAGTAGACTCAATTACCTTTAAAATGGCAGGTGGCACGACTCCTACGGACTTACGGTTGATTTTATATGAATTTTCAAAGTTGACCCCGTTCTGGTGAAGGTCCTTAAATAGTGACAGTACCATAAATATTTAAGGGACCGTCCCGTATATTTGGGACCGTCACCAGTACTCAGAAACACGTTTTTTGAGTATAAATTCATTTGGTGACTTATTGGACTTAAGGAACTTGTTCCTGCACATAAAACACGTGTTTTGGACATCATTACTACTCTTAGGACTTAGGCAAGCAAATGTCGACACTTTCAAAATCATTTGAGAAGATTTACCTTCAAGCAAGTATACGAAGAGCATTTAACCAACAAGACTAGTACGAATGAAGCAACAAAGCATTTTAGCACAAATTTAGCAACTAAACACTTTTCATATTTAATCCTTTTTAATGAGAAATTTGATACGTGGACCGTACTGTATTTTAAAAACCATTTGTTTTGAAAACTAGAGCGACGTGGCTCTGATACCAATTGTAGAAACGTAGGGGGGGTGAATACGTTCCTGTTTAAAATCTTAAATGTTTCGTATCAAATTCTTGATCAAGTGTGACTAAATATGAATAGTGGTTATGTCACTCATAACAAATATATATGTCACGTAATTACAAGTATGTTTAACAAATCAAGACTCACGTATCATCAGTACAAGTAATCACATAAACATAAGCACAACACAAGGTTAAAAGAATTAAGTTATTTCTGATTAAACTATGGACGGCCCCTAAAATGTATGGACAGTCCCATATATATGTGGGACCGCCTGTCGATTTACAGGACCGTCACCAGTGTCATTTCTGAGACATGTGATTAAATATGTATTTGCATTTTTTTAGTTGTTTTAGTTTATATCTCAGGCACAATCACAATCTAAGTAACAAGCTACACAAACATGACCAAAATGCAAAAAGATAAATGCAAGAATAAAACGCAAAGAGATAAGGTAAAAGAAAGCGCAAACCAGACACGATGATTTATAGTGGTTCGGCACGAAGCACCTCTTCGCCCTACTCCACTCCCCGAGTACCCAACTCGATAGTTACTTCACTAGTCAACATGCTCCCTTAAGGCGGAACAAACCATACACCAAAGCTTACACCAATTTAACGACACTAAGCGGAATGTCGAGTCCTAATCTTAGCTAGAACCAATCGGCACAAAAGCGCACGTGGCTACACGGACGTACACCTAGTCCACTTGAATCTTCACCCAATCCAAGTCTTCACGGACCTTCACCCGGTCCTACCCTGTCCTAGTATTCACTCACGGACTCACACCAAGTCCAAGTCTTCATACACGGACTTACACCAAGTCCAAGTCTTTACAAACGGACTCACAACAAGTCCTAATCTACACAAGGACACCCGCGGACGTACACACCGTCCTAATCAACACACAATCACCTACGGACGTACACACCGTCCTAATCTACACAATCACCCACGGACTTACACTTTGCCCGGATTTACACTTACACACCTAGTCACGAATCACACACAAGTCGGATACACTAATGTAAAAATGAGAGAGTTTGGAGGAAGAATTTTCTTTGGTCAAGAATCGTAACACAAGTTACGTGTGTGTGTGGAATACTTTACAACACTTCGATTGTTGATGACTTCGAGTGTTTTTCTCTTGCAAGGGTCACTTATAAACACATACCAAATAGTTATAGTGATCAAAGAAGGAGGAGGAAAGAATATAATATTTTTGTGCAAAGAGGTCTAAGTTTTTCTGTGGAAAATGGCTCAGTATTTATAGGCAGCTCAAGGAGCGGGTGACGGTCCCTTAAACATTGGACGGTCCCTTATATATAAGGGACCGTCACCTTATTTAAGGGACCTTCCCGACAGTTTTTGTCCTTTAGTGGTGAAATGTTATCTGGTGAAAATTTAACTGATTTGGGTGGGAAAAATAGCTGTTGGAAATTTGAAATTCAAAAATTTTTTTTTTTTAACATTTCTTTATAAATACAAAATAATTTTTCTAATTTATTTTTGTAAAAATATTTTATCACATTTATAAAAATGAGAGGTTTAAGGACAAAAATATTTTCTTTGGTCAATTAACAAAGTTGGTATAGTGTTTGTTCATACCTAAAGTGATTCAGACTTGAGTCGTCGAGAGATGTTGATGTGTGCATGCATTGATGATTTGTGTAAACGAGTAACTTGTGCACTTTACGTTATGTATTACAAGTTACATGTTTGTCATCATTAAAACATGAAGACACTGTATAGATTAAACGTCGTAACGTTTGCACTAACAGTCTACTATATCGTACTTTTTCATAAGTTAAAGACTTAGTGTTTCGGATAATTACCACAAAGTGGCGCGTGGAATTAAAGGTCAATTCACCCTTAAGATGGTTTTATACATATAAATAGTCGTAGGTAACTCCATATTGACTCACAAAGAAGCGGAGAAACGAAGGTCAGCGCGAAGCATATTAAAAACCCATTTCTTTCGGTGCAAATACATGGCAACTTCCTTATACCCCTCTTATAGTTTGTCAATAATGGATTAGCCTTTCTAACTATTAGTATAAACACCATCAATCAATTAAATTTTTAAGATTTAACTCTTAAAAACAAATCCAATTTCACCATTATTTAGTTTGGTTTATTTTCTATTCATAAAATTACCCTTTGCTTACAATCATGTCAAAACAATATATAAACAAACAAGCAATTAATAAAAATACAGAACTAGAATAATGAACATGCTAAATAAATCAACTAATCATGCATATATTTATCTAAGACTCCCATTAGTTTTCGAGCTTAGTACCAATGGACCACATACATCAAACTATTTGGTTGCGTAAGTTTCACAATAAATATATACAATAACACACATAGTTGAAAATAAACAATGCATATTGGGTCTTCCCAAAAATTAGGTCTTCCCTAATTTTATAATTAATTAATTTACTAGTTAATTAACATGTCATACAATTTTAATTACTAATAAAACCTAATTAATTATAGCACAATTAGCATGTTAACATAAAACACGTAACAATTACTACATAATATCCATATGATCCATGATCAAACATGCACGTTCATCATGGATTCACATAAACTTATTAACAATTACTCAAGTTCCCATGATACGCACACAATTCCATGTCACATAACAATTATTCATGAATTAACACACATAAAATATTGCATGCAACCTAGGGTTTCTACAATTTTTACAAACCCTAAAATGAATTTTTCTAATTAAATACAAATCGACATAATTAAAAAAAAATAGGGTTTTGGTTTCATAAACCCTAAAAACCAAGAAAACATGCAATAAACCATAAAGATTCAATTTTTATGTGTTTCGGTAATTAATCACACAATATTAACGGCTCATGATGCCACTGTTGGAATTTAAATCTCATGGCAATCAGATACTTAAACAAATAAACATCAAGAACATGCAACGGAAGCTATAGGATCTGTTAATACAAATATCGTCCCAAAAACGTTATTTATATTTTACGATCTTTGATTTATTTTGTCAATGACAATTATAAGGCTTATATTTAGCAAAGCATAAATATAAGCTAAAGTCTTTTACATTTTAGTAACAAGCTTTTTAAAACTCATTTACATATCACATGATCACTAGGAATTATATATTGCACACATATATAAATTTACATGTTTATTTTTATTTCTTAAAAATGGAAATACACATGACATCATGGCATACCTCATTAGGAAATCTTAGTTGACTTTAGAATATATTTTGGAAAGATCTAGAAACAAAGGAGTTGACTTTGTAAGATCTTGACAAGACTAGATAAGATATGGTAAGATTTGGAAATCCCTTAGCTGGCTTGTCCCCGCGGAACCAAACCAGTACAAGGGCGGAACCAATTATTTGGGTCCGCCAAATTCGTGGTTTGTCTGCTCAGTTTTGCCTATAAATAGTAAGCTGATCATTCAAGCACACTCATCACTCATATAGCTTAAATTATCTATTCATTCATTTGTACATTACTAACCCATTTCATCTCATTCATTTCATTCTTAGTGATCTTCCTTTTGTAGCAAAGAGATCAAGCATCAAGGTTCAACACAGTGGTGTAAACCTTTAGTTTAGTTACTGTGTGATATTGTATTAGTTCACACATCATTGTTATACCATTCATTCAATAGTGATCGGTTAGTGTTTTAGTCCTCAAAACACATAGACTGTCGGGAGTGGTTGAACCCTTGTAAAAGAACTCGACATCTAGCTTAGTGTCGAAAATTGTATAGGCGACGTCAGGTTGGTTCTACCTTGAACTAGAACCCGGTATTTAGCTTAGTACTAAAAAAAGGTGTAAGCGACGTGTATAAAGGTTTTCTCCGCTAAGAAGGGAGCTTGTTTCTTAGTGAAGAAAAACTCTCGAGTTAGAGGCTCGAGGAGTGGAGTAGGGCAAGGAAGAGAGTCCTTGTAGCAGAACCACTATAAATATTCGTGTTGTGGTTTGATTGTTCTTATCCTTACTTACATTATTTATATTGATTGTTTGTGTGCATTTAATTGAATCACGTGAAGTCTCAAAGCGAATTAAATTTAAAAACGGTAAAAACTATTCAACCCCCCTTCTAGTTTTCCACAATTGGCATCAGAGCTACGTTACTCAAGATTTTTAAATATATTGTATTTTAAAACTTGAAACGATCAATGGATTTTGAAAACTTCAAAGAAGGGCAATCTATGCAAAGACCACCACTATTTGAACCAAATAGTTTTATATATTGGAAAAATCGCTTTTAAACTTATGTGAAGTCAAAGGATATAGATTTGTGGTATATTATTGTAGAAGGTGATAATAAACCTATATCAAATATATTAGATGGTCGGGATGAGGGTACTTCTCTTACTCATCATAGTGATGAGCAAAAGAAGCTGATTGCCAAAAATAATGAAGCCAAAATGATGCTTTATAATGCCTTACCTAAGAAAGAATATGAAAGAGTTTTTATGTGTAAAACGGCTAATGATATTTGGCAATCATTGATTATCACTCATCAAGGGAACTCACAAGTCAAAGATAACAAAATTGATCTTCTTGTTCAACAATATGAACAATTTGTTATCTCTGAAGATGAGACCATTGATAGTGCTTTTGCTAGGTTTAATACTATAATTACTTCTCTTAAAGCACTTGACGAATCTTTTTCTAGTAAGAACTTTGTCAGGAAATTTCTTAGAGCACTTCATCTGAAGTGGAGAGCAAAGGTGACGGCTATTAAAGAATCCAAGGATCTTTCAAGCATGACACTTGATGAGCTCATCGGAAATCTCAAAGTTCACGAGATGGTGATGGAAAAAGACTCAGAAATAGTTAAAGGCAAAAAGGAGAAGATGAAGTCCATTGCCTTAAAAGCTAAAGTAGAATCAAGTGATGAAGAGTCTAGTTCGGGTAGTGAAGACGAAGAGTATGCCATGGCCGTTAGAGATTTCAAAAAGTTCTTTAGGAGACGAGGAAAGTTCGTAAGACAACCTCGTGAAGAAAAGAAATCCTTTCGGAAAGACCGTGATGATAGGAAAGGAAAAATGGATAGGAAGTGTTTTAGGTGCGGGGATTATGGTCACCTAATAGGAGATTGTACAAAGCCTCCAAAGAACAAATCTCAGAAAGCATTTGTTAGTGGAGCTTGGAGTGACAGTGATGGTGATGACGACGAGCCTAAGAACGACGAAGTTGCTCTCATGGCTCATGACTCAGAAGAGGTACATTCTGACTCGTCATATTCCTCTATTGATGATGAAACCTTAGAAGTAGAATATAACAAACTGTGTGATATTACTCTAAAAATCATAAACAAAAATAAGTTCTTAAAAACCAAAACGACACTTTTAGAAAACGAAGTCTATTGGTTAAAAGAAAAAGAAATACGATCAGAAAAAGGTAAAAGTGTCAAAGAAACATGTGTCTCATGTCAGGAACTTAAACTAGAAATAGAAACACTTAAAACCACACAGGAAGATCTTATCAAACAAAACTCTAAGTTTAAAAGGTTCGATAAAAACATTTGTTTAGCAGATGAGTTAATGCAAATTCAAAAGTTGCCTCATGATAAAACCGGACTAGGATTCATGAAATCAGGAAACTTAAATGACTTTATGAAACAAACAGTGAAAGTACAAGAACCTGTTCCAACAAAGTCAGACACCCACGGATCTGGCGGACCCAAAAATTTGGTTCCGCCAGTAGTGACCAAAGGGTCCGCGGGTACTGTTGCTGAACAGAAGGTTTGTACTTCGGATACAACTGAGTTCGTTAAAGTCACGAGCAAACCCAGCACTAGCACAACTATTAACAAACAAAAACCAGCAGTTACTATAGGAAAAAGTCAAGTTAAAAATGAGTTTAGGATTAAAACGATTCAACAGAGACCTAAAGCTAGTTTTCCCAAACACCCCTTTCCTAAGAGTAACTTTAATTCACAGCATCATCATCAAAGTAGTTGGAACCAAAACATGTCTAGGAACTATCAAGGTCCCAACTACATGCCATGGAACACTTGTCCACCATTTCCATACATGAACCATGATAATATAATGTTTAACCCTAATGGACCCATGAGATATTGGGGACCAAACGCTTGAGTTTTTCTTTAACTTAGGTGTGCTTAAAAGTCGGGTTAGAACCGGACGAGTAGATCAAAGATAATGGGTGTTCAAGACACATGACGGGAAACAAAAGCCTTTTTCTCAACCTACCAAGTGTACGACGGAGGTAATGTCACATTCGGTAGCAAGCTTAAAAGTAAAATCATTGGAAAAGGTACAATCTCTCATGACTTTCTCACCATTGATGATGTTGCTCATGTAGATAACTTAGGATTTAACTTGCTTAGTATTAGTCAATTATGCCGCAAAAAGTATAACGTCCTTTTCAATGAAAATGGAAGTAAAATACTTAAAGATGGCATAACCGTAGGAAAAGGTGTTTTGAAGAATAACGTTTACGTTATGAAATTAGACAAAACACCTAAAGACAAACTTTGTCTCATCTCTCTGGACGAAAACTCAACTCTAGGGCATAGACGTTTAGGTCACGCCAATATGAGGCTAATCCAATCCTTATCATCTAAGGAACTCATTAGGAACCTACCCAAGTTGAAATACGACCAACACTTTTTTTATGCTTGCAAAATTGGGAAACAAGTTCATAATAGCCATAAGGCTAAAAACATGGTGTCTATATCTAGGTGTCTAGAATTGTTACATATGGATTTGTTTGGTCCATCCGCTATACAAAGTTACGGGGGAAACTTCTATACTTTGGTAATAGTAGATGATTACTCTAGGTATACTTGGACTAAGTTCTTGAAAACTAAAAACGAGGCATTTGATAAATTTGAAATTCTAAGTAAGAAAATTCAAAATCAAATAGGAAATAACATTGTGTCTATTAGAACAGACCACGGTCGTAAATTTGATAACGAAATCCAATTCGGAGCTTTTTGTGATGCTAATGGCTTAACACATAATTTCTCGGCTCCTCGAACTCCTCAATCTAACGGTGTAGTAGAACGCAAAAATAGGACAATTCAAGAAATGAGTAGAACTATGTTAAATGAACAAAACATACCACAAAAGTTTTGGTGTCACGCCATAGATACATCCACATACATCCTAAATAGAGTATTAATTAGACCATTTTTGAAATAGACTCCATATGAGTTATATAGAGGCAGAAAGCCTACTTTAGGATATTTTAGAGTTTTTAGAAGCAAGTGCTTCATTTTAAACACTAAAGACTATCTCACCAAGTTCGACCCAAAGTCGTATGAAGGTGTGTTTCTAGGGTATTCGCAAAATAGTAAAGCCTACATAGTTTTGAACAAAGAAACCTCAAGAGTTAAGGAATCGTTGAACGTAACATTCGACGAAAGTCCACCTCCCTCTAAGACATCGCCTTTGGTAGATGATGACTTAGTTGAAAGTCAAATGGTTGAAAACCTAGAAAATGACAAAGAAGACGAACCGGTAAAAAGAGAAATAGTCAACATCAAAGAATCCAAAAGTCATCCATTAGACAACGTCATAGGAAAAATTAACGAAAGAACCTTAAGGTCAAAAGTCCAAAACGAAAGTAATTTCTTTTGTTTTCTTTCAACCATAAGTATATATGTGGATGACATTATATTCGGTTCAACTTGTCAAGAGTTATGCGATGAATTTTCGAAAATCATGCATGATGAGTTTGAAATGAGTATGATGGGGGAACTAAACTTTTTCTTAGGTCTCCAAATAAAACAATTAGAAGATGGGATATTCTTCAACCAATCTAAGTATATAAGGGATATGCTTAAGAAATTTTGTCTTGAAGACTCCAAACCCATGAAAACACCAATGTCTTCCGAAACCGAACTCACTAAGGATGACGAAAGTGAATATGTAGATAGCACTAAATATAGAGGAATGATTGGTAGTTTCCTCTACCTCACGGCTAGTAGACCTGACATTATGTTTAGTGTTTGTCTATGTGTACGCTTTCAAGAAGATCCCAAAACATCCCATCTTGAGGCCGTTAAACGAATCTTTAGATATATTAAAGGTACTACACATTTAGGATTATGGTATCCCAAAGGAACGGGAATGGAAACCATAGTGTATGCCGACTCACACCATGCCGGTGACTATGTGGATAGAAAAAGTACAAGTAGTATTTGCACTTTTGTTGGGCATTGTCTCACCTTATGGTTTGCCAAGAAACAAACGGCCCTAGCAATACCAACAACTGAAGCCAAGTACGTGTCTGCAGGAAAGGCGTGTCAACAAGCACTGTGGATGAAACAAGCTCTCGTCGACTATGGAATTGAACTCAACGACATTCCCATTCTTTGCGACAACAAAGGAGCTATCGACCTTAGCAAAAATCCAGTCCAACACGCTAGAACCAAACACATAGAAATACGTCATCACTTCCTACGCGACAATGTTCAGAAGGGAAACATCTCAATCGAGAAAGTATCCTCAGAGGACAACATTGCCGATATTCTCACTAAACCTCTTAAGAGAGCATCCTTCAACTTTCTTAGACTTGGCTTAGGACTAATGGAACCTAGTGAGTAGATAAAACCTTAGCTTGAACCTTAGATCAACAAAAACCAAAAACTGAGTCTGATCCTGCGGAACCAAACGACAACAAGGACGGATCCCTTGTTTTGGTTCCGCCGAATTCGTGAGTCTCCAGGCTAGCTTTTCCAGTATATTAAAAAAAACACCCTTTACTGTGCATCACATTCCCCAAAAATATATCACCTACTGGAACTCGACTCAAAATCAACCAAACTCACAATTTAGGTCATCTCCTTCCACAAATTTGCGCTCAAACCATCTCTGTAAGTATCCTAATCACATCTACATTCCTGATCTGAGTCTAGGATTTCTATTTCATGCCAAAAATCAAAACTTGGGGTTTATGCATATTTTTAGTAAAATCATGAAGCATATTTACTAAATTGCATAACAAATCATGTTTTCCTTAGTTAGGAATTGCATATCAATAGGCATTATCATAATTCATCAAAAACCCCATGAGAAATTTTTATCAAAATCTTCTCACGACTAGGAAAAATGATTTTTGAACATTGTTCATACAAATACAAAAACGTTATACTTTTTAACATCACTTGCATAATATCTCTTGAATGCTAAAGGGAATACATAATTAATATGTATTTTCGGGTACATTCAAATGTAGATACATTGAAGTAGGAGCGTTTGGGTTATCTCTAATTTTGCTATAAAACTTGCATAAACAAAATTTTCATGCATCAAAAGGAGTCGAGATAACCGCACCTCCAAATTTTCCCCATGTAGGCACACACTAGAAATTATTATACGTATTTTTGGTAGTTTCAACTAAACTATGTAATTTTCGTGTCTAGGATAATCATGCCTCCCGCGACATACTATGATCACAAAGACACCCGCAAATACCTACCTCAACACCATAAAACCAAAGGACTCTCTAGCGACTAAGTCAAAATCTTTACGGCTTTAGAAAAACGTTATGTTCACGAGGGTAGAACTGTAGACCCCTCATTCTTAGAAGGCACCAACATTCGAGAACAACTAGCCAATATCCAATTTGATTGTCTTCTAGACATAGATGAACCATTAATTCCTACATTCATACTAGAATTCTATGCTAGCGTTGTTCTTAGTTCAAACGATGATGGCCTCATGAGCATCCATTTCAAAGCCAACCACCATGAATTCACCATTCCTTTGAACCATTTCGCGGAAGAACTAGGAGTTTCGAATCAAGGAACTTGCTTCTATTCGGACAAATGGTCATTGTCCATTCTTGATTCCAACCTTGATCGTATGCATCCATATGACACACCCCTAACTCCAAAAGAAACCATCCGTGAGCATCTTTTTGTCCCTAGGACCACACACACTAAGACAAGTAGAGGTAGAGAAGTAGATCGAGGTCCGTTTGGCATGGAGCTAAACGAGCTTATGCCTCAATTTAAAAAGATAGAAGATGTTCTTAGGGCTAACGTCATAAGTACCATAGGGAATAGGGATCATGTCAACGTAAGCCTTTGTTACATGTTATATTGTGTGTCTACTCGCCAAAAATTCAACTTAGCTTATTATATCGCCAAAAGAATGGTTGATATTCCAGTTTTAGGTACCATTGCCATGCCTTACGGGATGCTTCTTACCCGTCTCTATCGAGCTTTTGCACCCATTCCTCCAAACGCTAAAGGTTTCGTACCCAACTACAACGAAATAAAACATACCTTTGTACCTCTGAGTGATCATAGGGTAGCCGTAGCAAGAGGAAAACGAGCTCATCCTCCTACCTCATCATCATCATCATCATCATCATCGAGGATGATGGTTTGCCAAATTCTAGGATCCCTCCACCCGAATACATGACTCAACTTCCTTCCATCAACAACCAATTCGAGGAGTTTCGACAAACAAGAGGGATGATGAAGAATATTGGCCGTTGGATCATGAAGCTTAACAAAAAGCTTGACAAGAAGTGAGGATTAGAGAGTGTTTGGTATAAAACAATTTAAAACAATGATGTGTCAAATTATTGTGTTCTTAGAATATTATGTTTGTGTGATACATTGCTATGAACTAACATAACCTTGCAGAACGATAACATGTGATGTTATCAAATTTTCATGCTTAAGCCACCGTTTGGCTTAACCTCCTTTTATGGTAAGTTATTATCATTTGATTGATCTATATGCAAATGTGTGTTAGAATCTGTGTTTTTGCTTTTCATCAATCACCAATAAGTAGTTACATATGTTTTAGGAAATTTTTTGGATTTTGAACGGGTATCGGAAAATATGACATGCTCTCTGTTAAGAATTAGCATTTCCATCTGGCGGATATGGCGGAACCAAGTTCTGGGTTCCGTCTGTTCACTAATTTGGCTCTGCCAAACTTCAATCTGCGGATTCTGCGGAACCAAATATTTGGTTCCGCCCTTGTTATCATTTGGATCCACCCCTCCAACAGTAACTATCTCAAA
The DNA here is from genome assembly GCA_021014915.2 of Artemisia tridentata subsp. tridentata. Classification (NCBI taxonomy): domain Eukaryota; kingdom Viridiplantae; phylum Streptophyta; class Magnoliopsida; order Asterales; family Asteraceae; genus Artemisia; species Artemisia tridentata. The sequence goes on along the minus strand of CP139508.1, from coordinate 332,054,906 downwards.
TTTCCTGACTAATCCCGCTCCTTAGATCATTGATTCCTAGGATCATTATAATAATCATTAGGCACATTAGGAAGATTTAAGCACACTTGGAATCATAGGAAATTCTTTTCCCACCAAAATTTGAAAATTCAAATTTTCTTCCAAATTACCTTTCTGTAACAACCAAGGACCCCTCTAATTGGTTCCTTGGAATCCGTGAATCAATCACATTCTTAGAATTCCACTCACCTTCTGCATCCACTGCAAATCTTCATGTCAACTCCATCTTTATGGATTGACTTTGATAAAATGACAAACTCATTGTCTTGTTCCAAAACATTGGAAACCAACACTTTCCCATGAATTAACATCCAAACACATTCCTCCATAATCCTTAGAGACTATAAATTAGAAGCTTTAGAGCAATACCTTTGCATTCCTAAACAATCTTCTTCCTCAAAATGCACAAATCCAACAACCCTTCAATGTCCAGACCACACAGAAGGACTGCAAGAATAAGTGTCAGACCATACTGGTTCATAAATCCCACTCCTAATGTAAACTTCCCTACTATATCCAGTACTACTACAACACCAATCATAACTCCAGTGGTTAACATACCATCACCTACTCCATCTCAACCAAGATCACCATCACCTACCATAACACCAGTGGCTACCACACCACCACCCACACCATCTCAAGTGAGAAAATCATTATCACCTCCTCATTCACCCAAACTTCAACCCAATGATATATTTGCCACACTCCAAGCCATTGATGAGTCAATGTGGCTCAACCAACCAAACACTCAAGGAAATAAGGAACTTGATCCTCTCTACACCTCTTCAAACATGATGAATTCTCACTTCCATGACACTAAGGATTTAGAATCCATATGGCTTGCCTCCATCATGTCTTCACCAAACCCAACCAACCCTCCACAATAGATACTAGAATCCTCTCCCTTGTCTTCCTCTATAGGACTTCATAGGACTTGTTAGGAATTCTTTTTAGGAGTGTTTTTATTATTGTAACACCTTGTTTTGTGACTTTTGTCATAAACAATTTTCTAAATGAAAGGATGTTACATTTATGCTTGTGGGTGATCACTACATATGCATAATACTTTGGTTGATTTACTAACATTATATGGTTGGTTATAGTATTGCCATTGTTTGAACTTTGTGTTTGGTTTGAACAATTTTAGTTAGTAGACTTTTTTAAGTCGAATGGGTTGAACTACATGTTTGGTTGAATCTTTACATATGCATTATGCTATTTGGTTGGATTGATTCACAACTAACCTTTGTAGCTTTTCTCAACCTTGAATCATATACGTTGGTACCCTAACAACGGGGAGTATACATCAAGGGGGAGCATATCATATACTAACCATTTGTTTTGTAGGTTCATACATCATAACCTTGGCACTCCATTTGGGGGGAGTATTATCCAAGGGGGAGCTTGGTACTCCAAATTAGGGGGAGTAATCACCAAGAACCATTCACCACATTCCGCTATACATTTCTTCTTTTTGTTTCGACAAAAAAGGGGAGAAAGGATTAAGTTCATACATCACAGTACATGCTTTTATGCTTAAAATAGTTTTCACAGCTTGCATAAAACTAACTTAATCTATATTTTTAAAAGACTTTCACTTTACTTATACCATTTCTTAAAAATAAACGTTATGTTTTGTCATCAACAAAAAGGGGAAGATTGTTAATACAAATATCGTCCCAAAAATGTTATTTATGTTTTACGATATTTGCTTTATTTTGTTAATGACAATTATAAGGTTTATCTTTAGCAAAGCATAAATATAAGCTAAAGTCTTTTACATTTTAGTAACAAACTTTTTAAAACTCATTTACATATCACATGATCACTAGGAATTATACATTGTACACATATATACATTTACATGTTTATTTTTATTTCTTAAAAATGGAAATACACATGACATCATGGCATACCTCATTAGGAAATCTTAGTTGACTTTAGAATATATTTTAGAAAGATCTTGAAGCAAAGGAGTTGACTTTGTAAGATCTTGACAAGACTAGACAAGATATGGTAAGATTTGGAAATCCCTTAGCTGGCTTGTCCCCGCGGAACCAAACCAGTACAAGGGCGGAACCAATTATTTGGGTCCGCCAAATCCGTGGTTTATCTGCTCAGTTTTGCCTATAAATAGCAAGCTGATCATTCAAGCACACTCATCACTCATATAGCTTAAATTATATATTCATTCATTTGTACATTACTAACCCATTTCATCTCATTCATTTCATTCTTAGTGATCTTCCTTTTGTAGCAAAGAGATCAAGCATCAACGTTCAACACAGTGGTGTAAACCTTTAGTTTAGTTACTGTGTGATATTGTATTAGTTCACACATCATTGTTATACCATTCATTCAGTAGTGATCGGTTAGTGTTTTAGTCCTCAAAACACATAGAGTGTCAGGAGTGGTTGAACCCTTGTAAAAGAACTCGACATCTAGCTTAGTGTCGGAAATTGTATAGGCGACGTCAGGTTGGTTCTACGTTGAACTAGAACCCGGTATTTAGCTTAGTACTGGAAAAAGGTGTAAGCGACGTGTATAAAGGTTTTCTCCGCCAAAAAGGGAGCTTGTTTCTTAGTGAATAAAAACTCTCGAGTTAGAGGCTCGAGGAGTGGAGTAGGGCAAGGAAGAGAGTCCTTGTAGCCGAACCACTATAAATCTTCGTGTTATGGTTAGATTGTTCTTATCCTTACTTACATTACTTATATTGATTGTTTGTGTGCATTTAATTGAATCACGTGAAGTCTCAAAGTGAATTAAATTTAAAAACAGTAAAAACTATTCAACCCCCCTTCTAGTTTTCCACAGGATCAAATACTTGTAATATAATTAACCGAACATAAAAGTGATGCGTACCTTTTAGCAATTCCAAGCAAATAAATACAAGAACCAATTAAACCCTAACAATAGGGTTTGTAAATGTCGACCTACAAGAAAATTCGACCTAGGTAATCATCAAATAATAGTGTGTTTGTACTTCGTTCTTGTGCACACGTATTACAAACGATTCAATGAGAAAAGCTAGGTTCTTGGATCACGAAAACAACCAAAACACTTTTGTTTTCAAGAAGCAAAAATCGAATCCCTTTGGATATATGGGAGTTTGACCGGCCACAAGAAAAAGAGGAAGGAGAAGAGAAGTTAGGGTTGTTTTGGTAAACCAAGATTCAGGAAAAATAAATCACAATCCTTTGTATTTATACACCTCAAAACTTAGAGTCCAAGTTAGGTTTGGTAACCCCAATCGACCGGGCCCAATATAGGAAGGGGTTCCGGAACCTTCTCAACCTTTATTTTTCTCTTTAGTCCTTATAGTGTAGGTCGTGTATATCTCAAACACACACACGTATAATAAAGTAAAACACGTACTACTACTTATCTAATAAGCTACGATTAAGGAAATAAGCTAATAAGAGAAGAAGAGAATAAGATAAGAAGAAGAGAAGAGAGATTTGGAAGGTAATTCAATTCATACGATAAATGGACAAAGCTTTCGCAACATACATGAATAACCAACACTTAAAATGAGCTCCCTACCCTTCTATTTATAGGCAAGGGATTAGGGCAACTCATACACTAATGTTTCTAGAAGGAAAATGATAAGAAGGCCGGCCCATGGACATCTAATGGACCGGACCTTGAATACTAATATAATGTCCTTAACGTGCAACATTTTTAACTAAATGAACAAGACTTTCAATATTAACAAAACGTGTTCCTAACAATCTCCCCCTAAGTCTTGATCATCAATGTTGCTCGACGTCTTCTTTGCTTCTTTGGCTTTCGACGTCTTTATAATCTTTGTTTCTTTGTTCTTGTTCTAAGATGATATGATGTTGTCTCGATCTGCCAATCTCCAACGTCTTCTTGTCTTCTCCATCATGCTCATATGTCTTTGACTTGTTTTCTGCAACATGTTTTCACTTTTCAATCTTAAACTTGAGAAAGGTTGAGGTGCTTGAACTTTTGACTTTACTATATCATATGTTGAACTTTTGTTGTTACTGAGTCTTTGAGAGAACATTTCTTCAAGATATGAACATGATGGAGTCTTGATGGTTGAACTCCAGATCCTCAGCAGCAGCAGCAGCATCAGCATCAGCACGAACCAACCGGTACTTACAGGCTCAGACTTGAGATTGTCAACAGCATAGTGTGAAGACTTTCTCAAATCCTAACCCAGGCCGTTCTGAATCGGATTCCCCCCGAAAGGGATAACACGGACACACCGAAGTGCACTCATGATTCAGTGAGTCGCTAGAGATCACCCCACGACTGTAGACCGTTTGGAGCAAACACTAAGCATAACCCACAAGGAGTTACCGAAGTGACCTGCTGTCAGGGCTGTTTGATGTTGACCCTGGCAGGATTTCCATTCAATCATTGATAATCACTACTGTGACTTCTCTCATGAATGTTCTTTGGCAGATTGCTAAGATCTGCGAAGGATACTTTCCTAATTTACAACTGATGCCTACGATATAGAACACCAGAGTAATTCTAAGTGTACATAAGAGATCTTTGATGAATCTCATGGCTCTAGACTCAATTAGTGCACATTTTTTTGGTCGTCAGAGGCGTGGAGCAGATAGCCTCCTTTTCAATATCAACACTCTCGTAATGAGAGGTCCATAGATTATGAAGGGTTCTTCGTGTGAATGAAACAAATGTCTTTTGAGAGATACTTAAGTGGCTTAGAAGGTTTAGTGCAGTGCGTCACTGGGTCCATGACGTCTTTAGTCTTCAATACCGGTGATGCTCATCAACCAGTAGATTATGAATTAAACCCGGTGTCTGCCCTAAGATTGAACAAATGGAGGGCTATTTCTTTTCACCCTTTTCTTTGCTTTTCTTTTTCATTCTTCAACCTCTTCTTTCTCCGTTCATTCATTTTCTCCTTTTTTATATCATACCTAGGACTTTCTAGTTCTAAACTATTGGTATTGTCCTTGGGTAGATCCCTCCGGCTCTGGCGGATTATAGGACGGTTTTCCCTAACCTTAGTCACCTTATAACTCCATGACTATCCTATGTTGATGCCATAAAACCAAAACCATTGAAAATCTCTCAAAGTGTCGATAATTGTAAAGATATTTTGTTGACACCTTGAGAGTTTGATGATTTTCAGAAGGACTCCCCCTTAACATGTGCTCATAAGTAATTAATTTGAAATTTGCACATGTCGGGAAGAGTAGGCACTTTTGAATTGATTGATTTTCAATGAACCTGATCGTCGCGAGACACGCTTACATCACCATTTAAACTGGCTTGAAATTATTACCCGTCCAGATCAGATTCAAAGATTATCGCTCGAAATCGGTACATTCTACTTAGACACGTCCTTTGCGAGACACGCTTACATCACCAGATAAACTGGCTTGAAATTATTACCCGTCTGGGACATGTCCTTTCGACTACTAACTTTCCTATCGTCAATTCGAGGGTCAATTCTGATTTTGAGCACAAGGGATTCCAGCAATGAGACACCATATTTTAATCATCTTTTACTTCTCCCCCTCAAAAATAGCATACTCATGATGTTTTTGAAAAACTTTTATGATTAAAATATGCTATTTTTGAGTTTTAGGGAAGAATTTCAAGAACTTTTATATTTCAGAACAAAGATTATATTTTCAAATACTCCCCCTTAACAAGGGAATACTTGTCCTTATGAGCAGAATGATTAAAAAAACTTTAGAAAAACATTCTGGTTTTAATTCTGCTCATAAGTAAGAAGCTTTCGCTCCTTTTTCAGGATTGAGGCACTGAAGCGTACCTCAGGGTCCTTTCTTTGGGGTCCGGGTTGTACACTGTTATGTGTGCACAAGCCGTAATGTCACAGGCATGTGGTAAGAATAATGAATAAGAATTATGAACAATGAATTCAAATGCTCACATCAACCTCCTTTGTTAAATTTTGTGAATTCTGGGTCCGTCCTTTGATATAGTCTGATAGGAAATGGAGGACGACCGCCCACATAACTCTCTAGTCTCCGAATCTGATCCCTCCGGTACAACCTTCTTTCAATCTTCAAGATGAACTGCATCACTTGTTTGAGCTCATTATATGTCCACCTTGTTGACTTTTTCAACTCATGATCTCGAACTCGAAGAACTAACCCATCTCTAACGTTTTTCAGCATATCGTCACAGAATTTGTGAATCTCATGGAATGACATGAAATGGTTTGTGTGTGTTGCACTTCTGTAGACGAACCTGAAGACTGGGTATTTCTTCATGGTATATTGAGCATCGCGGTTGTTTTCCAAGAACATTATTGGCTCAACGAGATTCAACTTCTGCTGATAATTTTCCACTCCTAATTGAAGATCTTCTACTCGTTCTTTGATAATCGTTCTTCGGATGAAGTGGCAGATGGCTGCACTAAAAGCATACTGAAGATCGGTAGAGAGATGTTGCAGTTTTCCTTGTATTTTGATGAGATATAAGTCTTCAATATCATTGAGACTCAAGTCAGGAAAATCTGCTTGTAAGAACGAGTAGATCTGGTTGTCATGTCGTCTGATGGTGATCGCAGATAGGAATGTGTAATCATACTTCTTCGATCCTGAAACACTAATCACTGCTGTGATCCTGAGGTCACTGTAGACTTGTTCACGAGACTTTTGGCTGAGTTTATACTTGTACCAAGTCTTCCTTTTATCATACCAGTGATGGATTCCTAATTCAGCATCACGATCATAGATCACTTGCTGTTTGAGGAAGATCTTCTGGTGAATTGCAGCTTCCTCAATGGCAGGATTTTGGTAACTTGCTGCAGGAGTGAAGGTAATAGAAGTTGCATACTTCGTTTTGCTTGATGCTCCATGCATGAGTAGTTCAAGATCTTTGTTGAAAAAAAACTGGAAGGGGATTTCTGAAGTTCCATGTGGTTTTCTGATCACGGGTAGTGGCTTAGTCCAATCTGTGATGTATGAACGGTTTTTGTTGTCACGGCCGCCCACCCTAAGTATGTCTGGATTCGTCCAGTCAAACTCACTTGACATTGCACTAGCAATGTTTTCAAGGTGATATTCCAACTCAGCCGCATTTGCAGCTTTGTCTTTAAGAAGACTGAAGGCATCATTTTTGATCCTACGAAGTTCTTTCTTTGTCATTTTCTTCACATTTAGAGTATGTTTGATTTTGTGTGTAAATTCAAACGTACTGTCTTCAACTTTAGAAGCTTCGTCGTCTTGGATCTGAGCACTGGCAAGTTGATCAAACCATTCATTGCCGTTCACATCTTTATCATCATCAAGCTATGTGACAACAGCTGGTTCTTTAGAAGATTTCTTGCTGCTAGATGGCTTTGATTTAAAAGGTTTAGACTTTGGTGGAGATGGTGATGGTGATTGTGGTTGATCTTCTTGTGTGTGAAATTCCACATTTTCTTCATGAATATGCTCAAAATGATGTTCAGTTGCCGTCGGACCAGATTCAGGATTTGGTTGAGGTGGAGAAGAAGTTGTGGTTCCTGTAGGCTCAGCAATGTGAATTCCAGATCCGCTACCAGTCTTTAGTTTCTTTGTAGTAGGGTCTGGATTTGGTTCATCATCATCATCACGTTTCCTTTTGTCCTTATCTGCTGAAGCCTTACAAGATTCCATATTTTCTCGAATAGCATTCAAGATGGACAGTTCAGTGTAATTGAGAGAAGATTTTGCAAGCAACTTGGTGTGGAGAGCGTCTTGAAGATCTTCAACAGAATATTCCAGAAGATGTTGTTGCTGAATCTTCAAAATTTTGATCTTTTCTTCAAATGTAGTATCAACATAAGTTTCAATGATTTTCTGAAGATCAGGAATGTACTTCTTGATGTAATGTCTTGTATTTGCTTTCATTTTAGCATCAACATCAGATTCTAGAAACTCGTCCATCTTTAGCTTAGTATGCTGCATCTCTTCCACTTGTTGAGACAAGTTCTTGACTAAGTTTTCCATCTCAGCCATTTTTACACTTGTTTGTTTGTCCTTCTTGACTTGTGCACGCTTTACTGCTCTCTTAAGTTTTCTTGCAGCAGGAGATACAACTTCTACTTTTGTAACACGAGCAATTCTTTTCACATGCTTACCTTTCAATGCCGATATGATATGATCAGAAGTTGTTGCTTTTGTTTTAGGTGATGATGATTTCTGCGGTGATGGAGTAAGTGAGGGAATTGGTTCATCAGATTTAGGTGTTGAGTCCTTTGGAGGGGAAGATGGAGGTGTTGGAGTGTGAGGAGGTGATCCAGGAGGTGTATTCGGTTTGGGTGATGATACAGGTGAAGGTTGAACTGGTGGTGATTTCTGCTCCTGTTGAGGGTCATTAACCATAGCAAGTTCGGTTGGAGGAATTGATGGAGAACGGATGTAGCTATCGGCTTCCAAGTCAGCTTGAGCATCCTCCTTATGTTTCCTCTCTAATTCCTCTTGTCTTGCCATTGCTTCCTCAAGTTCCTTAGCAGCTTCAGTTGTCTTATTGCCAAGAATTTCCTTTTCATCTTCAGGATTCCAGTCCATATTGTCCTGTTGGTGTAGTTCCTCCCCCTGGTTATCATCAAACATGGAGTCTGAGATTTCTTTATCAGTTAATACTATATTGCTCTCCTGATCATTCTCCTTCTCACCCTGAGCTTGTGCTTCCAAGTCGGGTTGATTAACCGAACTTGGTTGCTGAGGAGTGACAGATTCAGCCTTATCGGGTTGAATAACCGTATCAGGCTAAATCTTGGATGTAGCAACTCCAGATCCTCCGGGTTGATTAACCGGATTAGTGTGGATCGAAGCTGCTTCTTGACCGGTGCCTGATCCTCCTGCTCCATGCTCCATCTCATACTTCCTTTGTTGCTCAACAGCCAATCTAGCCCTTCTTTCTTCATCCTCCTTAGTTGACCTTAAACTCATCTTTTGTGCATTTTCAAAGTTGATCTGATTTTGAAGTTCAGCTTCTTCAACAGTCATAACAACAGGAGTCTCCTCTTCTGATTCAGATGATTCAGAGTCAGTGTCTTCATCAATAATCCCAGATGGTTCAGATTTTGGTTGGGGTTTACTAGGTACAGTTCTCTTGAGTGATCTTGGATGTGGTTTCCTTGGAAGTGAGGTACTTGATGCACTGCCAGTCTTAGACCTGCTTCGGGAATGAGTCTTTGTAGATCCTGACCCTTCAACCAAGTTAGAAAGTCCCACTCGACGTTCATGGAATGCCTTATCATATGCAAGATATGCTGGAGTTTCTTTTATTTTATCGGTCATTAGAAACTCTGGAAGTCTTGTCCTTTGGTTGTGCGTGCTCCCTTTGGGAAAGTAGACTTTTTGGAAAGTTTTATCCAGCGTGTATGGATGAACCTCTCGATCGGTAGGTCGTCGATCAATGTCCTTATGTAAGTCTAGCAGATAACTTATGAGAACTTTGGTGTATCGGACAAAAGGGATTTGTTTGAAAGCTTTCCGCATTTGAAATAGTATATCTTCCCAGATAAGAGCAGCAAAGTCAATCTTTTCCTGGTTCACGAACCCCCAGAAGACTTGAAGATGACTTAGTCTTGGGTGCTCAAAACCACTATCTCTACCGGATATCGAACGGGTTATAATGTAGAAGATAGTTCTCCAGGGCTGAGGTATGTATCTAGCATTGACTTTAGAGATCTTGGTTAATGGTGTGTCGGGTTGAACATCATAACCAATGTCTACAAGGAATTGCATGATTTCAGATTCTGAAGGTGTCGGGTAGAATTGGTTGGAAGTTTCAGGTGCATCTGGAAGGTCTAAGGCTTTGCGGAGATGATAAGGTGTGACTCTGATCCTTTTACGATCCAGTTGGATTATGAAGTACATATCATCACTGCTCAGTGTGAAAGTATCCCAAAATTGTTGTATGTACAGTTCTGGAATGGTTTCAGAGCTGTCAAGAAGGTTTCTGCATTTATGAGCTTTGAGAAGTTCCACAGCAATCTGGCAGCTTGGGTCAGAACACTTTATCTTATCAAGCTCTACTCGTGCATTGTTTTTCCCAATTTCCAAAGAATACCCATGAGGAAAAACTTCTTCTTTAGTGAGTGATGGAAGAGGTTGTTGTTGTGGTGCAGCCATTGATGTAATCTGAAGCAACAATCAAGTACAAATTTGCAATATACATTATTGTTAGCATAAGTAAAAACTAGATACAACACATGGCATCCATTTGCATTTATGATTGGTTGTTACATGCTTGATCAAAGAATTTATCAAGATATTACCAAATTTTATAAAATTTGATTCATTTCGATAAGTATAAAAAAATATATCTAAGGAAATAGATCAAATTCTATAAAAGATCACAATTGCGATAAATATGGCAATTGCGATAATTATGCAATTGCGATAATTATCCATTAGCGATAATTAGGCAATAGCGATAATTATGCAATAGCGATAACTATGCAATAGCGATAATTATGCAATAGCGATAATTATGCAATAGCGATAATTAGGCAATAGCGATAATTATGCAATAGCGATAATTATGCAATAGCGATAATTATCCAATCGCGATAATTTTGGCAATCTCGATAAACTCTCATACAAGAGTTTTCGATAACTTTGAAGATGAACAGCCACGTAGATTTTTATCGAAATTCATTATAACTTGGATTCTACAACAACATATTATCTAAATCAGTTTTAATGACTAATCTAAACAATCTGACCAAGTTATAACAATATTCATCCATAAACACTCAATAATCAACCTGCTAGTGTTCGTTGTTCTTCATAAACTCTTAAACTCAATTAATTCACTCAACATGTTTCTGGGCACAATCTAAGCATGCAAATATTCAATTAAGCTCAACACAACAACATCTCAACATACAAATTACACAATAACACTCATATACGGATTTCCCCAAATTTGTCGCTTAAACCCTAAAACTTAATTCTTACGATTTGAAGTTTCTGGGAGTAATTAAGCATACAATCTAGGTATATTATCAATATTTAAGCATCATTGTACAATTTTTCTCTACTAAAACATTCTCATTCAAAGATCCCCAATTTTTACGCAAACCCTAGAACTCAAATTCACAATTGCGATAATTTTAACCGTTGGATCATGATAAAATTAAAAACCATCTGTTATAATGACATGTTAAGCACAAAATAACTCACAAAATTTGATGATCGTGAGTGGATATTCCGATTGAATGATAGCCGTAGATGATGGTGGGTGAGGTATTTAATACGTTAGGTGAAGTTAGTCAGAATAATAACTGCGGTTATTTTCTTGACTTTTTATATCGTTTGACCATTTTTGCAATATTAACAACCTTAGTCCCCTAACCTTAAAGATTTTGAATACTAAGTCCTAAACCACCATCATACTAACTCTAAGTCTTATATTTTACATTTAAGGCACACAACTTTTTCCATCTTGAGATCTTATCACCAAAACTTTTGTGAAGCAACAAATTTCTGAAAGCATGCAAGTACAAGTTTAAAAAATTGTGGAAAAAATTATGTCTCCCCCTCAACACGTGTTCAAAAATAATTTGTGACATTTTAAAATGAACAACGTGTTGGATAAGGGTTTGTACTTGCATTTTTTTTAATATATATATTTACAAAGATAGTTTGGATGTTTGACTCGTTTAATTGTTTTTGAGAAAGTTTTCCAAATTATTTGGAGTCAAACATCTCATACCAATGCGGTGAACCAGATCCACAAATCTTGCATGAGGCAAGGATTTTGTAAACAGATCCGCCAATTGGTGTTTAGTTCCCACAAAATACAATTCAACAGTACCCTTTTCCACGTGTTCCTTGATGAAATGGTACCGGAGATCAATATGCTTTGATTTTGAATGCTGCACGGTGTTACATGAAATAGCGATGGCACTCTTGGAATCACAGTACATAGGAATCTTGTTGAATACATATCCGTAGTCCATTAGTTGTGATCGCATCCAGATGACTTGAGCACAGCAGGCAGACATGGCTACATATTCAGATTATGTTGATGACAGTGAGGTGCAGTCTTGTTTCTTTGATTGCCAAGAGACGAGCTTGTCACCCAAGAATTGTACTCCCCCTGATGTACTTTTGCGTGTGTCTAAGCACCCTGCATGGTCAGCGTCTAAAAATGCAACAAGTTCAAACCCAGAATCCTTTGGATACCAGATCCCCAAATTAATGGTTCCCTTTATGTATCTAAGGATTCTTTTTACGACTGACAAATGCCGTTCAGTCGGTCTAGACTGATATCGGGAGCAAAGATATGTGGCAAATACAACATCCGGTCTGCTAGCCGTGAGATACATGATCGAACCAATCATACTATGATACTTCGTAGGATCAATGGGTGTCCCATGTATGTCAGCATCTAGCTTCGGGGATGAGGAGGACATTGGGGTGTTATAGGTGTCACAGCTGGTCATACCATGCTTTTTCAGGATTTCCTGAGCATACTTTGACTGACTTAGAAATATACCACGGGGCGACTGATGAACTTGCAATCCTAGAAAGAATTTAAGTTCACCCATCATAGACATCTCAAAGTTTTGTTTCATCAGTTTAGAAAAAGCGTTTGAATATTTTTTATTGGTTGAACCAAAAATAATATCATCCACATAAATTTGAACAATGAGAATGTCTTCCCCGTGTGTCTGTATAAATAAAGTCGGGTCAACAGTTCCTATGGTAAAATGATTAGCAAGTAGAAATGCAGACAGTTTATCGTACCACGCCCTCGGGGCTTGTTTAAGGCCGTATAGGGCTTTCTTAAGCCGATATACATGGTTAGGATGATCTGGGTCCACAAAGCCTTCTGGTTGTGACACGTACACCTCTTCTCGGAGTTGTCCATTGAGAAATGCCGTCTTCACATCCATCTGATAGACTATGATGTTCTTGTGGGCTGCATATGCCAGAAACATTCGAACTGCCTTAATCCGAGCCACTGGAGCAAATGATTCCTCGAATTCAATACCCTCTTCTTGGCTATACCCTTTTGCTACCAGTTGGGACTTGTTACGAATCACTGTACCATCTGCATCCATCTTATTCTTCCAAATCCATTTCAATCCAACAACATAAACTCCATCTGGTCTTTCCACTAATTCCCAAACTTCCAAACGTTTGAATTGTTCCAGCTCTTCTTGCATGGATTCAATCCAGTTGTCATATGTAAGGGCATCTTTGATGTTTTTAGGTTCAGACTGACAGACAGTGAGTGCATACATGCAGTGTTCACTATCTGAGGGAAGTTTTTGTCATGTCATGACTGGATTGTCAGGATTCCCAATTATATTTACCAATGGATGATCTCTTGTCCATTTGTGGGTGGATGGGAAATGTTGAATGTTGTTTTGGTGATATGACGGGTCCATATTGCTCGAGGAGGATTCCCCAGTTTCTGGAATGGTTGGTGGTGGAGCAAATGGATTGAAAAATGCATTTTCGTCATAATCTGAAGGTGTAGGAACTTGGTTAGAAGTGGGGGAAGAATCATCAACTGCAGGTGGAGGTGTTTGAACCATGGGTGATGAGGGTTCAGGTTGAGGTGCATTGTTATCAACTGCTGTAGAAGTGGTTGCAGATTGATCAGGTGCTTAATTTGGGACTTGTTGAGCAGCGGAACTGGTGGAAGCATCTGATGCACTACTAACACAAACTTCATTAAACATTGGTGCAAACAAATCTTCCAGATCTTTCCTGTTAAAGGGTAAGGGTGCAGCCGAAGATTCAGGGAAGTTTAGACGGTTATGTTCGGGTTCTAAGCGGTCTTGCTCAGAAGCCATTTCCGTGAGTTCATCAAAATTGGCGTGTATAGTTTCTTGAATTTCCCCGGTCCGACGATTCCAAATTCTATATCCCTTAGAATTCTCACAGTAGCCAACGAATATCCCAATGTCTGCTTTAGCCTTAAGTTTACCAAGATCATCTCTATCATTCTTCGGGTAACACAGTGCTCCAAAGACATGAAAGTAGTTGATGTTTGGTTTTCTGCCTTGAATAAGCTCATATGGAGTTTTGTTGTGTCGTCTGTTGATCATGCCGCGGTTCTGAGTATAACAAGCAGTATTAACAGCTTCAGCCCAAAGGTAGTCTGGTAATTGAGCATTGATCAACATTGTTCTAGCTGCTTCCACAAGCATACGGTTTCGTCTTTCAACTACACCATTCTGTTCGGGAGTGTGAGCAATTGAATATTGATGAACAATCCCATGCTTCTCAGTGTATTCCCGAAGAGTTTGATTCTTAAATTCAGTGCCGTTGTCTGTGCGAATAATTCTGACGGTGTTACGGACTTGAACTTGAATCTTTGTGAGAAACGTGATGACCATTGAAGGAACTTGATCTTTTGTCCGAAGAAAGTAGACCCATGTCCATCGTGAGTAGTCATCTACTATTACCAAAATGTACCTTTTCCCGTTTATAGTTTGAACCCGCATTGGACCACACAAATCCATATGTAGCAGCTGTAGGACATGATCTGTGTTGTGTTCTGTTTTGGGAGGAAAGTGAGCACGGTGACTTTTCCCTTGTTCACATGCAGAACACAAATGATCTTTGGCATATCTGAATTTGGGTAATCCGTCAACCAATTTATTTCTTGCAAGGTCAGTCATGGTTTTGAAATTGAGAAGAGACAATCTTTTATGCTATAACCAAGCCTTTGTGAGATTAGCCTTGGAGAGTAAACAAATAGGAGATGATGCTGTCATGCCTTCAAAGGATATAGTGTAAAGACTGGTTCCTCGTTTTCCTTTCATCAAATCATTACCTTGAAGATCACGAATAAAGCAAGTCTTCTCCCTAAATGCTACTTCTAAGTCTCCATCACAGAATTGTCCCACTGAGAATAAATTGTGACCAAGGCCTTCAACATACTATACACGACTGATCTCGATGTTCCTATTAACATAATCTCCATAGCCCATTATTGCTGCGAAGTGATCATTCCCGAACCTGACCGTTCTGATGAACTTTGCAATAAAGTTTGTGAGAAGCTTGAGGTTTTCGGTCATGTGTCGGGAACACCCGCTATCAACAATCCAGAGGACAATTTGAATCACCTGCATCACAAATATTGGAAACAGGTGGAGAATTGATAACGGTTGGACCCGTTGGGTTAGAAACACAAGATTTAATTATCTTTGGTACCCATTTAAAGCTTGTTGTGTTTTGTAACCAACGTTGCCATGTCCAACTAGCCTCAGCCTTTTTCCTAATAAATGCACTAGGTGATTTGGTTGTCTTAGGTGTGGCTATGGGTGTTTCAATGGTTTGCTCAGAAACTACTAGTGGTGGTTTCCCTAAAATGGATTTGGCAACAGTTTTGAGCCTAGAGGAAGAGCCACTAGTTCGTTTCTTTTTCCTTTTCAACAGAGTTTTAGCAATGCAGTTTTGATGATCACCAGATAATATACTAGTACGACAAAAAATACAACTAGCATCAAGCATAACATCAACATTAACATTCATAGATTCAACATCTGTTACATCATTCCTAGAATTGGACTTAGATAAGGTCGATTCTATTCCTGACATTACATTTGTGTTATTCAAACTACTTGCTTTAACTTCTGAAGACTTAGATGATCCATTCCTAGACTTCCTGACTCTACGCTTCTGTTGTTTCTTGGGAGTCTTGGAACTGCTAGCCTTAGATATAGTGTCTAGTCCTGTGGAAGTAGAAGTGTTTGCATTAGTGGTTGAGTCTGATGCTTGGGTAATTGCTTTGTCTACTGCATACATCCCTGGGGCAATCTTATAAACTTTTGCTTTGCCTTTGTCTAAAACTCTAATTTTCTTCTTCAGATCAACAATGATGTGTTGGTATTCTTGATTTTTTTAATCTAATTTTCTGTTAAGGCGGACTGTGTCATTTCTGTTTTGAAGAATTTCATCCAGTTCCTTTTCATTTTCAAACAGTTTAAGTCTTAAGAAAGCTTTTGTTTCCTTATTATTTTCAGAAACATGACTGTTTTGAAATGATAAAGATCCTATGAGATTTTGAAATTTTAGTTCAAATTCAGCACTTTGATTTTGACACCAATCAAGCCTTTTTTGAAGATTAAAAACTTTGTTTTCCACATCATTGTTGATTTGTCGAAGATCCTCATTCTCTTTGACCAAATTTTCTATCTCCATTTGCAATATCTCAACATTTACAGCATGATCATTCACAAGTAACTCATTGCATGATTCATAAAGCGAATTCATAATCACAGAAACAACGTCATAACACAGAACTTTTTCTAAGAGTCGATCATTCTCGTTTTTCAAAGTTTTCTTTTGATGTTTTTTTCTTTGAAGTTTTTCATCCTGTTCTTTGAAAATGCCCTTCATAGATGCAACTTCCGTGAATAATTCTTGTTCCCATTGTGTTGCACATTTCTTCAGATTTTTGACATGAGGCAGAATTTTCTTTTGAAGAATATCTCGCTTTTCTTTCGCGACTGGGGAAAGAAAAGTAGAGACTTCGATTTGAGAACTAAACTCAATTTCATTCTCCAAAAGAAATATGTCTTCCATAATTGTATCAAAATATCAAAATAATTTACTTTCTAGTAATTTTGGATCAACATCATCCTTAGTCAAAGAATCCTTGATTTGTGCAACATTTTTGGAAACAGGAAGTATTGTAGGAGAAGCATGTATGTTTGTGTTAACAAACGTTTGTTCTGGTTCGTCCTTTGAGGGGACAAATTTGATATGACGTCTTGCATTATAATCATGATGAATTATGGAAAAATCTTTGTCAGTTTTTGGTCGACTCTCAAGTTCTTTTTGACGTTCAAGAATTTCAAGTTCTTCATCATTACCAAGCACAACAACTCTTTGAAAGGTATCATCAAGTAATAATTCTGCATTGTATAACTTGGGATTTTTGTTGAGTGCTTTAGAAAGAAAACGTGGTTGGTCACTGCCAATAGCAAATCCACATCCTTTCGGGACTAGTTTTACCGATAGCCTTTGAATTTGAGTTATGGATTCACCATTTTTGTATACAATAGTTTGAAACTCTTTAAGTTTGGATTCCAAAGTGACAATTTCTTCAAGATATGAGTTGACACGTTTACTTGAGGCTTGCTTTTCTTCAAGAAGATTATTTTGAGATGTTGAAAGCTCAGATTGAGTTTTTAACAGCTCAGAATTTAAAGAATTGATTTGTTTTTTGAATTCAAATTGATCCTTTTCTTTTTGAGAGAAGAGCTCAGCCTTAGAAACGGTTAGCTCACGAACTTGATTTTCTAAATTTTGAACTTTGACGTACTCTTTTTGGAAAGCAATCTCAAAACCTTTTTCACGTTTTTCTTGTTTTTGATATCCTGAAAGTTGTAGTTTATAGCACTCATTGTCCTTTGTTAACAATGTAATTTTTTCTTTCAGATTTTTATTGATTTCATTGCATTTTTCAATTTGTGATTGGGTGGTCATTAACAAGGCCTGAAGCTCTAAATCTTGATCAGGCAAAGGATCATTTTGTTCAAGATGATCATAACTTTCATCGTCAATAGAATCATCAAATGAAACGACGGTTTTATCATCATCAAATGATACAACAGTGTTTATTTGATCATCAGATGGAGATGAGAATGATGAATCATGTTGAACAGAATTGTCATTTGTAGATGAAGATGCAGATGGTGAAGCAATTTCATGTATAAGACATTGTGGATCAGGTACCTGAGATAGACCATCGGTATCATAAACCGGGCCTGTCTCGGACATGTTCATCTCCTGCATATTTGCCATGAGCATTACTGCAGCATTTGCTTCAAGATCTTCCATCTCATCATCAGATGCAACATTGGCCATGAAGTTCTGCTCATTCTGAGTCACCATTCCTGCAGCTTTTTCATCTTTGAGAGCCATTAGAAGAGCTTCCTTGTGATATGCACTGCCCATAGTACGAGGCTTTGGACACGCATTTGCCATATGACCATTCCCACCACAGTTGTAGCATGTGATTGAAGTATTTGCAATGCCTTTCTGTGCATTCCCAGCCATCTGATTTCTTCTCTGAGTAGTTCCCATATTGTTGCTGTTACCCCCTGCAGAATTAAACCTGTTCCCTCCTGACTGAAACCTCTGAGACCCATAGTTTCCACTGTTTCCTGAACCATATCTGCCCGAAGACCGATTCTGAATTTCCACTCTACCATCGTTAATAACAGCTTGATTCCTGGTATTGGATGATGAACGAAGACGATTGTTGGATTTGGTGAACTTGCCAAATGCCTTAGCAATTAATCCAAATGCTTCATTAAGAGAGTTGAATGCATCCTCCTCTTCATCATAATCAGCGTTTGAGTACAACATGGAATCTGAGTTGTTATATGGAACCATTTGGTTGTCAGAGTATTGTGATGGTGCTTCATATGGGATGATTTGGTTAGAAGGTTGTGGATGAATTGGTTGGAAAGATGTTTGACCAAATTCCTGGTTTGGTAGTGGAAAGTTGGATTGAGCAACAAGAGCAAGCGAGTTAGGTGTTGGTGCTGATATGAACCCGCCTCGTGCTGCAATTTCCTTATCTACCTCAGATTGATGTTGTTTCAGAAAGTCATACATTAGTCCATACTTGACTTCACCAATCTTCTTTGTTTGCCTGACAAATGTTGCATATTTCTGCCATTCTGGTCCAAGGCAACCCAGAAATTTTGAATTGATAGCAATCTTAGGTAACTTGATGTCATGACGATCGAGGTCATTTACAACATTTGTGAAACGGTGGTAGTATGATTCAATTGTCTCCCCTGGTTCCATGATGAAATTATTGTATTCCATGTAAAGCTTTGACTCAAGATCTTCTTGATTTAACTCTGTCCCTTCCATTAGAAGATGCACATGTTCCCACATGTCTTTGGCAGTCTTTTGAGCATCAATACTTTGGTAAATAGGATTGGGAATCCCCTAAAGTATGTAAGACATTGCCAATTGATTTGCCTCTTGTTGCAGTGTTTGTTCATTTGTGTAGTTAGCGACAGCAATGGGAGTTGATGTTTCTTCTCTTTCTGAAGTTCCTGGAACAACAGTTACTGGTAGTGGAAAGGGTCCTTCTTCAATGGCTTGCTTAAGGTATTTCCCATGGGGTTTACGGAGTTCAATGAATCTGAGAAATCTACTAGCCCATTGCACATAGTTACCAGGTGTCAGCATAGGTGGAGTGTCCTGATTCCCAGCCTCATGTCGGGATTGCTGACTGCTGATTGCCTCACACATCTTGTTAAACCAATGTGGTTCTCTAGAGTAGGATGGATTGTTCAGCATTTGATTTTGTTGCATGATTTGTTGTGGGGATACTTGTGGTGGAGAGAGAAATTGATGCTGTTGCACGAATGCTTGTTGTTGTTGATACTGAGGATGAAATTGTTGTTGTTGAGGATATTGCTGTAGCTGATAGTAGTAATTGAAGTGAGGTGGTTGAGACATGTATGGATCTTTAAGATAATTAAGATTTGTGTGATGAGTTATGTTAAGTTGGTTTTGGTTAACTGAAGATTTTTTGTCCAATTGCGATAATTACTGTTCACCCAATTGCGATAAGTACTGTTCACCCAATTGCGATAAACTCCAAATAGCGATAAGGAAAATAGAAATTGCGATAAAACTTAGAATTGCGATAAAAATGACAATTTGAATAAGTTATCTTAAATTGCGATAGAAAAGGCAATTTGCGATAATTTATCAGAATTACGATATTTTATGGCAATTTCGATAATTTTATCTAAATTCCAATTTCAATAATTCTCAACTCTCATACAAGAGATGAGAAGCAACCAAGTTGAAGTATTTTCACTTTCTCCTACAAGGAAGTAAAATACTGAGTCCCAATGCCGATAATCTGAAGATCTGCCAATTGCGATGAAACCCTAACTTGTCGCTATTCGAATTGCGATAAACCCTAACTTGTCGCTATTCACCCAGATGCCAAAAACTCACTTTTCACCAACTTTACCAATACGCGACTTTCCCGGATTTCACTAAATCGTCTAGAAAACCAATAAAACCGAAGGATTTTGAAGTTTTAACGATTAGAAATCACGAAATATGAATAAATTTAAGATCTATAACGTGGTAAATGGAAAATTTGATGATATTTTTGAGGTTTTAACGAGATGAAAGCTACGTTCCAACAAATGAGAGTTTTGATGAACTTGAACAAAAAACCTTACGTAAACAATAAAACCAACCTAGAAAACTATTAGATCTACTCAAAACACTATCCTAACTATCCCTTTGGCGAATGATACCACTTGTAGGTCGTGTATATCTCAAACACACACACGTATAATAAAGTAAAACACGTACTACTACTTATCTAACAAGCTACGATTAAGGAAATAAGCTAATAAGAGAAGAAGAGAATAAGATAAGAAGAAGAGAAGAGAGATTTGGAAGGTAACTCAATTCATACGATAAATGGACAAAGCTTTCGCACCATACATGAATAACCAACACTAGAAATGAGCTCCCTACCCTTCTATTTATAGGCAAGGGATTAGGGCAACTCATACACTAATGTTTCTAGAAGGAAAATGATAAGAAGGCCGGCCCATGGACATCTAATGGACCGGACCTTGAATACTAATATAATGTCCTTAACGTGCAACATTTTTAACTAAATGAACAAGACTTGCAATATTAACAAAACGTGTTCCTAACATATAGTTAATATTTAACGACCGTTAACAAAAACCCCGTTAAATACTAACGCTCGTTAAATGTTTATCGTGAAATTAATAATTAAATATAACATTTTATATTAATTATTAAACATTGAATCTCGTACGTAAAGTGTACAATCCCGAAGTCTCGTGTTCGAATCCGATCATACGTATACTAATTTATATCCATAAACTTACAATTATTGCTATCTTTATTCATTTAGGGAAATATAATATTTGCTAGGAATCAATCTATTGTATTCTTTCAAAAACAAAAAGAGTAACATCATGACATATGTTAGCATAAATCGTCACCTATCACTCAAACTAAGTCAACCAAACAACTAATTTCCTGTGTAGAAATAAAATCAAGAATGTCAATGCACTTGGTATGATTTTTTTTCACTAAAAGCACAACACCACCTTATGTTCGTCGATGTATTATCGTTTCCAAACAAATGTAATAGTAAGCTATTATTTAGATCATGAGCCCTTTATTAAAACGAGAAAAGTATATTCTAATGTATATCAATTTGAATATCCAAATCTTAATAAAATTATGAAAATGAATTAGTATAATATTTTTCACCACCATATTTTGCATTTTTGTTATTTTTAGAGTTCAATGAAAAGGTGCGATCAAGCAATTCTATGCTCACAAAAGTTTACGGAATAAAACCGTGTAAATATGGTGGGGGAGAAGATAAAGAGAAAATATTAGCCAATATTATTGGTCCAACTTACTTGTTATTTACATGTAATACAGAAAGCAAAGATTTGGGTAAATCAGTGGTGTGAGATGAGTGTGATCGTATGTTCGGTATCCGGCGTTTGGCAAGGACCCCGAGATAAAAATGTTATCTTGAGTCGGGGTAACAGTCACATATAATGAAGGTTTAGTGTGTGTAAAAAGTGGAGAAGATCACTTGCCCCTTCTCATGAAATGCATTTTGGGTTGTGTGTCCCCGTGGATGTGATCCAACAGTCCTAGGTGGCCAATGTGGTGGACATCCATTGGAGGAGACAAGAATGACACATGGCATGCCATCATTCTTGTCTCAGCTAGCTACACATGGCGTTAGTGCACAATGGCTTTAAGGATAAGTTTTCAGACCCGTTCTTGCCCTGGAGTTGGTTCTCCAGGCAAGAGTTGCTTTGTATTCACCTAAAGCTTGCCTGGAACGCTAATTTTCCAGGCGGTGTATATTGGCTCTTATCCTTGTGGGCTGGTGATGGTCGTATGTGTAACACCCCAACCCGACAAGGGTCAAAATGCCACATTATGGTGTCAATCAGAACATACAAACGTAAGCGGAAGACTTATAAACATAATGGTTACAAAGGTTTTCTAATGATAGTAACGAAATACTAACTCTATACATAATGACTTCCAAAAGCTGAAATACAAATCCAAGCCAAAGCTAACTGAAGGTAAATCCAAGTCTAATCCAAAAGCAAATGGGTATCTATCATCAGGGTGGTCCACTAAGAGCTCCAATGCACTCTACACTCAATCCCAGCTTCCAACCTAAAACCTGTCGCAGGAAAAGAAATGCGGCTGAGCTTAAAAAGCCTAGTGAACAGATATAAACCAAAGCGAATAATCGAACATATATAAGTATAGGGGAAAGGAACATAAGCTCCTGCTGAACGAAAATCATCTGTCAAACGAATAAGAGATCAAGGATCAACAGAACAAAATATCATATATCATAAGAAGCAAATCATAGCGAAACATAAGGAGATCATAATGAAGTCAAAGGAATCAATCAGAGAATCATAATCATATAACAGAACAGAAATGCCCATCGAGCTTAGAAATCATGCCACATGCTTAATCACATAATCACATCATATCATATCCATATATCCGTCAAATCATAAGTTGTACAGGAGGGGAGACCTCTCAAGTACCAAATGGAGTAGCTAGCTCCCAGAAGTGAAATGGGGTGCATGGCACGCACAAACCAATCACTAATCATATCCAGAACAGAACAGAATAGAACCTAGGATGCATCCATATGCCCCCTGCAAAACAAATCATATATATACACCTGCTCATGACAGGTATATACACATACCATAATGGCCAATGTGCACAAGTATCATAACAAAACAGAAGGGGACGTCGTGGATCAATCACACCTCCACAGAAAGTGTCATGCCATTGGTGCCTCAATGACATAGCCATGGTACCTCCATGGCTAGGAATACAAATAGCTCGGGCAACAGAACAGAACAGAACATATCATATCAAAGCATATCAATAATCATATCATATCCAAACAGATCATATCAACAAAACGGAATCATATCAGAGCGAATCATACCAAACGGAATCATATCAAATGAATCATATCAAACGGATCATATCAACAAATGAATCAAAGTCAAGGATCGAAAAGTCATGAGAAATCCCAACAGAAAAGGGATAGAATATCTATACCTCAAACCGCGAATGAAACCACATCAGAAAACACAAGTATCAGGAGTTACTCCTTCTTCATCGAATCTATACGAATTAATGATCGTCTTAATATTTAAGAACTATTTCATAAGTTATTACTGATTCCATACTTATTGTTGTTCAGATTGTCATATTAGGTTTTCCTGCTATTTATAGCAACTTCCCAAATTTAGTAACTATCCATATTTAGTAACTTTCCAGATTGAGCAACTTTCCAGATTGAGCAACTTTCCAGATTTAGCAAGTTTTCATAAATAGTAAGTTTCCATAATTAGTAAGTTTCCGTACTTAGTAACTTAGGGTAAGACTCAAAATTAGTCAAATTAGGTTTTCATTACAAAATTATGTTAACATATAACCAATTATATCATAATTATCACTTAAATACCTTTTAGGGCTCAAACACATCAAATGGTATGAATATCACCAAAAACTTAGCTTCTTAACAAATTTATGATTTTAGTATGTTTTAGCCTTCACTTTACGAATTTTCAACCATATCTATACTCCAATCCAGAAGCTACAATAATTTAAACAAGTACCTATATGTATTATGAGTTCACATTAATTTTCTCAGAATTTATTACCTAGTGCAACCACCATTCCAAAAATCATCTATCCAAACATGTCCAGAAAGTGAACTGCAGAAACACCCCGAAAGTTTACATTTAATTTACCCATTTAGACACTTCAAAAAAATCCACAAAAATTTCAGGAACTCACACATAACTTAGATATCATCTCAGTAAAAGGTGAGCTCTTAACTCCTTGTGGTTTGAAAACTAAAAATCAAAAACATCGACTGATTTTCAGACTTGATTTCTCAGCTTTGACACTTAATCTCCCAAAAATCAAAATATTGCTCTCCCGACCTCCAATGACCACGAAATTTATATTTCCAAAAAGTAAACTGATTGAACTTATGTTTAGACTCAAAAATCACCCAAAAAAACGTTGGCAACATCAGTTTAGACATCCATCAATCCGACCCAATTTCTGGACAGCATCACAAACAAAACCCTAACCCTAACCAACGCAAGATAAAACCTCTAACACATCCCTAATTACGTTTTAATGATCAAACATGATTAATTACTGGAATTTTAATAAACCCTAATCATATCCATCAATTATAGTTACATGAAAAAAATTAAAAACAAAAGATGTTTAAGAAAATATATGATTAATCATACCAAACCTTCGCGGGATTATCACGAATCTTGATCTTGAGTTCTTGATGACAAACAATTATGGAGGCTAGGGTTTTTTTTTCTGTATTTCATTTATGGGAGGGGGGGAAACAAACCGATTTTTTGTTTTTTTGTTTAATGGGTTTATCAAATTCTAGTTAGGCTTGGAGTGTATGGGTTTAAATAAGAAAACTAAACCCAAAATATTATTTTTTTTAAACCAATTTGCCAATGTTATATTTATATTACTATTTATTTATTTAACTTATTGTATAATTAAAGTAGATAATTAAAAATTCAATCCGAAATCTAGGGCGTTATAATTCTTCCCCTCTAAAAAGAAAATTTCGTCCTCGAAATTGAAGTAGAAAGATCAAACGAAAACGTATCAAATCACGAAAAGAAAAGAAATTAAATAGCCTCACGCTCGGAGAGGTTCTTCCAAAAGAATCTTCATAAACGGAATAGTTTTATTTCTCATGAATCGATCTCGACAACTAGGATAGCCCCAGGCTCTCGAATAGAACACAAATCATAACAAATTTGATCCAACGAATACAAAACAAATATGTAGCAGATGACATATGTCATCTCACAAAGAGTTACATGAAACACATATACACACAAGGCAAATACGGAGGTAGTGCTAAACGATAAAACTTCATCAACTCTATCCAGATTCTGAACGAACTAAGGAACTTGCTAATAATCAAAGAAGCACATACCAAATCACCAAACGTATCAAGAGTTTCATGAGAGGTGGGTAACATATTCGTACAGACGATCAACTAAGCACATATCAGAGTATCAAAACATATCAGAAGGCATAACGGATAGGTAGAATAATCGTACGGATATGAACAAACCTAAGGGTTAACGTATCGTGAACTAAATCTCCCTTATATTCTAAAACGTCTAACACTGTTGTACGGAAACATCATACAGATCACATAAATCCCCGGTCTAGAGTTTCAAAATTTCTCTTCCACGATGATAACTAATCCATTAGTCACTGAATCAACTCAGGACCTTCAATAAACAGCTCCCTGACCTAATTTAACTAAAAGGTGTTCTTAATCTTTTTTCATACAAAACTCTGAAAGAAAAATCCTTGTTACTTTTGAGCCATCAAATCATAGTGAACAAACACAACCAGACCCAGCACTTTTCAAATTCCCGCTCAACACCTCTTCCAAGTTTGAATAGTTAGTCTGTCTATCCATCCGTCTGAAGATGAGAAGTCGTACTAAAATCCCGAGTCCAATCCCCATAGTCTTCTGTATCTCTTCTGGAAGTGTGAAGCAAAACGCGATTCTCTGACACGATCACTGTAGGTGCGCCATGTAGCTTGAATAACCTTCTGCCGAAAGAAATCTCTGCCAATCTTCAAAGTGAGCCGACCTAGTCAAACGATCCACTACAACTCAATTCATGTTGTCCGTCCTAAATGTGTGCGGGAATCCCATTACAAAGTTCCTGAAAGTTTAATCCCACTTCCACATACGAACATCCCAAAATTAAGGAAAACCACTTGTACGCTGATGCTGAATCTTAACCTGTTGACACGCTAAACACGTCGCCACCAAGGTAGTCACAATCGTCTTCATACCATTCCGTCAAAATTTTGCTTCAAGTCTCTATGCATAATAGTACAACTAAGATGAATAGAGCAAATAGAACTGTGTGCTTCAATCAAAACGGCTTCCTTCAAGTCTTCTAACATAGATCATATTCCACCGTCTTTCTCCTGAGCTTCTTCATGTCCGTCACAAATCACTCCCAAGTCATGCGTCGGATAGTTCACCTTCTACGGTTGTAGCTGTATTGATGCATAACCAACAATCTTCCCATGTTGCATAAGGACATAACTAAGTCTCCTTCTTGAGTAGAAACAATTCCCTTTTCAGCTTTTCAAAATTCTCCTCTCATTCTTCATCCCAACCAAAATTTACACTTCGAGAATATTACATAGAGCTTCTTCTAACGTAGAAATTTCAACGCAAATACCAAGATGATCCTCGTGTTTCTCCTTCGTCTCTGAATACACCAAGATGTCATACTATGACAATTTGTCCAAGTATTCATGAAAGACACGATTTATCAAGTCCATAGGAATAGTCGGAGTAGTAGCCAATACAATTGGCATCACTAATACTCATAAAGATCATTACGAATACGAAAGGCAATTCTAGGAACATCTTGCTCCTTCATACGTAACTTTAAATAATCAGATCTAAAATTCATCATTGGGAAAACTTCACACTCTGGAGTTGATTAATCAAATCGTCGATTCGAGGTAACGGATAACGGTTCTAACCACAATACTATTCAGCTTCCGAAAATCAATACATAACTTCATATTATCATCATTCCTCTTCACAAACAAACTGGAGCACGACACAGATACACTCTCGGGCAGACAAAACCACTTCCTAGAAGCTGGTCCTTCAATTATTTCCCTTCAACTACAGTCGTTCAATACGGAGTTTCAGAATTAGGCAAAACGTAGCTCTTATACGGATATAGTTTCTGAGTCAACCAACTTACTGTTCTCAGGTACTTCTCAAGACATCCTATGATTCCAATAAGTTCAAGTTATATGATGTAACTATTATCACGTTGGCCAGGCGTCATAATACTTGCATCATATACACATGCCTTTATTTCGATCACATTCTACCTCGAGTCGTGACTAAACGAATTCTCATAACCAGATCAAAACATCTTCACATTCAGATGGTAATCTTAGTAGTTCATTAAGGAATACATCATGAACATTTCAAACAACCGAATAACTCTCGAGGCAAGTTCATCAAACGAAGTATCTTCACAACCGCGAGGGATTAACGTACGAGTTTTCAAAGCAAGGTGATCATAATTGTTTACCAGGTTGGGAACCATGGTACAGAATTTTGAGTTTCTCAAATCACCAAAGATGACAAATCTAATATGACTATTGTTAGCATCTCGATGCTTAGTCAACAATTCCATATTCAAAATAATATTGAATCAAACATTCCCAAAGGAAACAGATTAGCAGAACGAAATTTATCTTCAAATATCTTCAAAACGTACTGGACAATTCCGGTACTCGTGACGGATAATCACAAGATTTCTCATAGAGATGGAACTAGGTATAGCAAATTCTAATAGTGCTGAGGGAACCTTAATATGCTTAGCAATAGCAAGAGACCCCACAGAATGTGTCGAACACATAGGATTCATACATGTACGAATTCTCTGAACGAACGAAAAGGTATCTAAACGAATAACAAACGAATAAAAGATCGAAGTTCGAAAGAATGTGATAACCTCATAAAGTGAAACCTGTAAGGCATTACTACAAAATTCTCAAAGTATTCTAAACCAATTTGATCACTGAACGTATGTTTCGTATCTTGCTAAACTTTCTAAATCTCCGGAACGAATGATCTTATAAAGGCTTAATTGAAATCAGAGGCATAAATCAGAGTGGTGCGGAAGAAAGATATATAACAAATGCCTTATCATATAATCTACCCAATCCTCACCGGTCACAACTAATAGTTTCTGCAGGGGAAACCTAAGGCAAAATTTCAAAGGTTGTTCCATAAGCTCCTACAGTGCAAACCTAAGGGTCCAAATCTTCACTGGTCATAACTTATGTGCTACAAGTCGAAGCCTGAGCTCTGATACTATAATTGTAACACCCCAACCCGACAAGGGTCAAAATGCCACATTATGGTGTCAATCAGAACATACAAACGCAAGCGGAAGACTTATAAACATAATGGTTACAAAGGTTTTCTAATGATAGTAACGAAATACTAACTCTATACATAATAAGTTCCAAAAACTGAAATACAAATCCAAGCTAAAGCTAACTGAAGGTAAATCCAAGTCTGATCCAAAAGAAAATGGGTATCTATCATCAGGGTGGTCCACTAAGAGCTCCTATGCACTCTACACTCAATCCCAGCTTCCAACCTAAAACCTGCCGCAGGAAAAGAAATGCGGCTGAGCTTAAAAAGCCCAGTGAACAGATATAAACCAAAACAAATAATCGAACATATATAAGTATAGGGAAAAGGAACATAAGCTCCTGCTGAACGAAAATCATATGTCAAACGAATAAGAGATCAAGGATCAACTGAACAAAATATCATATATCATAAGAAGCAAATCATAGCGAAACATAAGGAGATCATAATGAAGTCAAAGGAATCAATCAGAGAATCATAATCATATAACAGAACAGAAATGCCCATCGAGCTCAGAAAGCATGCCACATGCTTAATCACATAATCACATCATATCATATCCATATATCCGTCAAATCATAAGTTGTACAAGGAGGGGAGACCTCTCAAGTACCTAATGGAGTAGCTAGCTCCCAGAAGTGAAATTGGGTGCATGGCACGCACAAACCAATCACTAATCATATCCAGAATAGAACAGAACAAAACCTAGGATGCATCCATACGCCCCCTACAAAATAAATCATATATATATACCTGCTCATGACAGGTATATACACATATCATAATGTCCAATGTGCACAAGTATCATAACAAAACAGAAGGGGACACCGTGGATCAATCACACCTCCACAGAAAGTGTCATGCCATTGGTGCCTTAATGACATGGCCATGGTACCTTCATGGCTAGGAATACAGATAGCTCGGGAAACAGAACAGAACAGAAAATATCATATCAAAGCATATCAATAATCATATCATATCCAAACAGATCATATCAACAAAACAGAATCATATCAGAGCGAATCATACCAAAAGGAATTATATCAAATGAATCATATCAAATGGGTCATATCAACAAATGAATCAAAGTCAAGGATCGAGAAGTCCTGAGAAATCCTTACTGAAAAGGGATACAATATATGTACCTCAAACCGCGAATGAAACCACATCAGAAAACACAAGTATCAGGAGTTACTCCTTCTTCATCGAATCTACACGAATTAATGATCGTCTTAATATTTAAGAACCATTTCATAAGTTATTACTGATTCCATACTTATTGTTGTTCAGATTGTCATATTAGGTTTTCCTGCTATTTATAGCAACTATCCAAATTTAGTAACTTTCCATATTTAGTAACTTTCCAGATTGAGCAACTTTCCAGATTGAGTAACTTTCCAGATTTAGCAAGTTTTCATAAATAGTAAGTTTCCATAATTAGTAAGTTTCCGTACTTAGTAACTTAGGGTAAGACTCAAAATTAGTCAAATTAGGTTTTCGTTATCAAAATTATGTTAACATATAACCAATTATATCATAATTATCACTTAAATACCTTTTAGGGCTCAAACACATCAAATGGTATGAATATCACCAAAAACTTAGCTTCTTAACAAATTTCTGATTTTAGTATGTTTTAACCTTCACTTTACGAATTTTCAACCATATCTATACTCCAATCCAGAAGCTACAATAATTTACACAAGTACCTATATGTCTTATGAGTTCACATGAATTTTCTCAGAATTTATTACCAAGTGAAACCACCATTCCAAAAATCATCTATCCAAACATGTCCAGAAAGTAAACTGCAGAAACACCCCAAAAGTTTACATTTAATTTACCCATTTTGACACTTCAGAAAAATCTATAAAAAACTCAGGAACTCACACATAACTTAGATATCATCCCATTGAAAGGAGAGCTCTTAACTCCTTGTTATTTGAAAAGTAAAAATCAAAAACATCGACTGATTTTCAGACTCGATTTCTCAGCTTTGACACTTAATCTTCCAAAAATCAAAAGATTACTCTCCCGACCTCCAATGACCACGAAATTTATATTTCCAAAAAGTACACTGATTGAACTTGTGTTTAGACTTAAAAATCACCCAAAAACACATTGGCAACATCAGTTTAGACATCCATCAATCCGACCCAATTTCTGGACAGCATCACAAACAAAATCTTAACCCTAACCAACGCAAGATAAAACATCTAACACATCCCTAATTACGTTTTAATGATCAAACATGTTTAATTACTAGAATTTTAATAAACCCTAATCATATCCATCAATTATAGTTACATGAAAAAAAATTAAAAACAAAAGATGTTTAAGAAAATAGGTGATTAATCATACCAAACCTTCGCGGGATTATCACGAATCTTCATCTTGAGTTCTTGATGAAAAACAATTATGGAGGCTAGGTTTTTTTTTTCTTCTGTATTTCGTTTAGGGTGGGGGGAACAAACCAATTTTTGTTCTTTTTGTTTAATGGGTTTATCAAATTCTAGTTGGGCTTGAGGTGTATAGGTTTAAATAAGAAAACTAAGCCCAAAACATTTTTTTTTTAAACCAATTTTCCCAATGTTATATTTATATTACTATTTATTTATTTAACTTACGGTATAATTAAAGTAGATAATTAAAAAGTCAATCTGAAATCTAGGGCGTTATAGTATGAGCTTTAGCCATTTGGGCTAAAACTCCTATACGCTATCAAGTCCCTCAAGACCATTGTTATATTGTATTTATATGATATGACGATGAACTGTGTTTCCATTGATGCTTTTTTATCTTTTATGATTGATGGGACTTTTCCCAGGGCTCAATGACTATTGATTGGCGTGGAGATAGCAATTGCAATCTGCTATGTACAGTTGTCGTTATTTGCGTAATATTCCCCAGGCGTCAGAGGCATTAAATGTTGATCAGTCATTGTCTTTCTAGGCCTCTGATAGCCATTTTATGTAGGGATGGCGTGGAATTTTGATTTAACTATGTTTTAGCCGTCAAACTTTTCTCTCCTCCTTGGTTGTCGTGAATAATCAATTAATTCAAACAATTGAAATTCGTGCGCCCGTTAAGCTTGGCGGCCACACGCGTGTTTTTCAACTGCCTTCCTTTTTTCCCAGGTTTTGTGGGTCCATCTTGACGCACGCGTCTTAGCTGGGTTGAATAAGTGTTGCATACGTTTTCTTGGCCCACAAATATTTGGTTATTTAAACCGATCAAACCTTTGGGTGTGGCTCCAAGAGTTGCTCCTTAAGGACCCCGTCCCATTGTAGGTAATAGTGATACGTCTGTGACTGATCATAAGTTAGAACTTTTTAGGAGAAGAATCTCATGGATTTTGGGTCTTAATCCCCATATTTCTCGTAAAGATGATCGTGCCAACACACCCCAAGAATCTAGCACTGTAGCTTTGTACATTTAGTATGTTGAGGTGAGATCCATGACATTCAGGGGATCTCTAAAGAACAAACAAGATGATCCCAACCATTCATCCACTTTTAATCCAATGGCTGAGATCAAAGCCAAAAATTACAAACAAGGGCACATCAGTAATTTCACATCCCTAAAAGAAAAAAAATATCCCAATCCATCTCATTTAATACATCACTTTCTCTCTCATCAATCACACCTAGATCTACTTTCTCTCTCATCACTCGCCGGAATCACCATAACACCACCGGAAAATCATCGGAATCACATCAAGACTGTCGGAATCACACGAATAACAATAAACCACCGGAAAATCACCATAAAACCACCAGAATCACATGAAGGTGAGGTCGGTGACGGTGGTTTTGTCGCCGAAAAATGATCAGAAATTTTTTCCGGTGAGGTGCCAACTTTCCTTTATGCATGGATCGATAACAATAGATCTAAAAACATGACTAATTTAATTATAAAGATGGATCGGAATCTGAGATGCAGATACTAATTAGATGAGATATGCTAAAAAAGTGAATGAATCTGAAAACCAACCCTAAGAAAGGTATTATTGGGGGATGCGAAAAAAAATAAAACAAAGAAAGAAAGAAAGAGGGTGTGTATTTGTATGGGTGAGTGTTTTATTTATTATTAGCTGCAGTACTAGTACCTAGTGTCAGTGTGCCACATCACCGAATAATAGTTGTAGTAGAACTATTATTCAAACTGCCACCAGAAGAAGCCATTCGAATATAGTTTGTTTGATGTTTTTCAGTTGAGTTGATATGAAAATTTGAATGATTATTTGTTTTTGTTTTTAAGAATTGAAAATGGTTTATATTTAAGGAGATGAGATGGTGTCATGTTCTTGGAAGGTTAAAGTATAATACTATAAAAAAATAAAATTAAAAATATTCATGCTGAATCACATGTGATTCATTATGAATCCCATGGGGTTCAGGATCAAATAGTCACATGTTATTCAGCATGAATCTCATGTGAATTAGCATGAATCCCGTGTGATTCATTATGAATCCCATGGAATTGACTAATGAATCACTTGGGATTCATGCTGAATCATGGGGTTCAAGATTAAATAGTCACATGTTATTCAGCATGAATCTCATGGGATTCAGGATGAATCTCATGGGATTCATAATGAATCAATAGTTTTTGTGTGATTTATAAAATCAAAATAAGAAGTTAGTGTATCATCAATAGTTTTTGTGTGGACTTTATTACAAGTATTTGGTTGTATTTTCATTTTGTGTTCTTCGGGTCCCTTCCTCTCGTAATTATCTTGTTTAATTGAAGAGGCATGCCTCGTTTTGTACTCTTTTGCCTGTTCGGGTTCATCCTGAATCCCATGGGATTGCCTAATGAATCACTTGGGATTCATGCTGAATCACTTGGGATTCATTATGAATCCTATGGGGTTCAGGATCAAATAGTCACATGTTATTCAGCATGAATCCATGTACTAATTAAAGATGAAGAAACTTGTACGTATCTTTATTTTTTTGTATTTGTTCTTTTCAAGACTTTTGAAATGACTGAATCCATGTACTAATTAAAGATGAAGAAACTTGTACGTATCTTTATTTTTTTGTATGTTTATTTTTTCTTTCTGAAAATAATATAATATTAAAACCAACTTAACCAACCACCTATAACAAGTCCACCTCACGTTTACAACTATCTGATCCTTGAGAAATTCTATCTACCGTCTAATATGAACACTCTCTTCTTGTTTTCCATCATCTTATGCCTTCTCACATGCTTTTACTTTTCAACACCCTTCATGCTAAAACTTACTGGACTCGCAGTCTTGTTTGTGATCGAACTCTTTGCTGTTTTCGTTGTACTTCACTTCAAAGAATTGATGTCAAATGATCAGCGCCCGCCTGTTGTAGGCTCACGTTTCGGTATTAGCAAATAAGTTGTTCTCATCATATTCCTACACCTACAGTCGCATAGTGTGGTGCCTGTTATTGGGCTTCTAAGAGTGAAATAACATGGCCTAAGAACAGGTAAACACTGTGAATAACCGTCACCAACCACCGCCACATCATCAAACTCGCCACATCATCGAACTCACCACATATTGTTGCTTCTAATTTCGAACAGATTATTAAGTAAAGATGTGTTTATTATTGGGTTTCAAAAAAGTTTTGATCCGATGAAGATGAATATTTTTGGTGTGTGTGTGTGAGAGAGAGAGAGAGAGAGTGTGTGTGAGTGTGAGTGGGTGAGTGAGAGTGAATAAGCATATGAGGGGGTTAATTTACAAAACTATCCTTCCACTTAATTTAAAGTGATGAGATGATGTGATCTGTGCCGTAGAATGATATAAAAATGAAAGGCCAGAATGGAGCGGTTTGTTCTTTGGTTTTTTTTGTTCTGTATTGAACTTTCCTCTTAGAATGTTAGTCATTGCATTCTTAGTTTTCCTCTGCGCCCCTTTTATCTATTGTTGCTCAAATTTAAGGCATTTGCTTCTTGCAATTGCATCCGAGTGGGGTGCAGAAATTTATGACCTTCATTCTTCTATGTATTGCAACTATGTATAGTTTATGTGTGGGACAAAAACATAATATGTTGGGTTATGGTAGTTAGATTAGCCGATATACAACTAGAAATGTGTGAGCCTATTGGGGGCACACACGTTAATACACGAAGAGTACATTTATTAAATATTTAATATTTATACTTGCTATATTTTTTTAAATGATTAATATGTTTCACGAATATAAAAGAGAGGGATTAAAATGTCGAAACGAAAACTATTGTCCTCCTCCCAAAAGTGGCAGATTTTGAAGGATTTTAGAAAAGGATTTATGTGCAAATTATAATGATAATTAAGGTCTTAATTGAAAAGACTTGGAGTAGGGAACAAGTTAAAAGATTAGGGTTGAGGGGCTATATAAACACCTCATTCCAATCTCTTGAATTCGGTCATATACATATACGAAACATAATATCACACGACATTCATTAAAAAAAACCTAATAGCAAAGTAACTTTGTTTTGGTCAAAGTTATACGGCAGTAACTAAACAATCTTATTGGTTGTTTGATTTGGTTTTTCGGTTGTCCCTAGCAGAAGATATAACAAAACAGTAGTTTTGTTTTTGTTTTCTTTTACTCTTTTGTTAAACCATTCGAACGTATCCGACTTCGGGTTTCGATTGGTCTTAACAAGCCTTGAACAAGCAAAGTGTTTTCCTTGTTCGACGTGAAGCAAGTGACTAGCATCGTAGCGTATTCGTTTGACGTGTTTGTGTGAGCAACCGTAGAGGTAGTATATATTTACTACTTGTTTCATTTGCTGGTGACTACGAGGGTTAGTTTTTCTATTTATTTTTCATGTTTCTCTTTTCCTTTAATTTGTTTATTATTTGTGTGTTAATCATAATTGCTTAACTAGATCTAATATCCGCTGCGTACTCGTAGTTAATTGGTTAACTTGATATATAAATTCCAACAGTGGCATCACGAGTCAACTCGTTTAGTGGTTATGGGTTACACAATTTAATAAACACGCGAAAAGGCTGCATGAAATCTAACTTAGTTTTTTGTTTTATTTTTGTTTTGACAACTATTATGCAATACTTGTCATTAATTAATAAAAAGTACCTAGACACTAATGAATTAAAATTAATTGTTAATTAGATACATAAAATAACTATATATTAAAAGTTAATTAGTTTGCCATAATTATTTTATATGTTTATTTAGGAAAGTAAATCTTTTTATTTCTTTAAAAGATCTATATATTTATTTTTGGAAACTAAATCTTCTATTTTTGGAAATTAATTTTTTTTTTAATGGTAACTAAATCATTTAATTTTGGAAAATAGATCTTTTAATTTTTAGATTGATTTTTTCCTAAATTCCGGCTATAAGACCTACGCAATCAATTTTTTTGATGCATGTGGCGATCTAGGCACTTGATGAAAACCTAGTGAGGGTCTTATGGTTCTCCTTTTGGGGAAGACTCGCGAGAGAACTCGGATTTTATGTGTTTAATTATTGTCTTTGTTTATGTTTGTGATTTCTTATGTGCATAATTGTTATATGTTTTACACACCTAATTGCATGCAATATGGAATAATACATATGTGAAACCATGACATTAAAACTGGTCTTAATTTACACGCCTAAATATCATGCTCAATTGTGACCTGCTATTTGATTCGTGGAAAAATTCGTTCTTGTAAAATTAAGTGACCTAAAATTATTGAAACAAGTTTTTCATGAAATTAAAAACTGGACGCTATGGACACTTGGGAAGTACGGCTCACCCACTAGAACAAACTATAAGGGGGGTATAAGGCAGTGCGCACAGTCACACCTAAAGGATTTCCGGTCATTGCTTCGCGCTGACTTGGTCCTCCGCTTCCTTGCGAGTTCGATTGGAGCTACCGTGAACCATGATGATCACTACAGTGTCATTACTAAAAGTTTTTAAATAAAGTGTTACAAAGTTGTTTTGCATGCTTCTTTGTACACGATTTTACCACATTTATGTGCATACCCTATGTGTAAATTTCAAGTCTTTGCCAGCCAACTAAGAACACGTGCTTTTGGCTTAACCTCTTTGGTCAGACCTTAGGGCCATTCCAAACCCATGGCAAATTTTGCTCATTGGTCAGACCTTTGGTGATATTTGCACGTTCTTACTTGGTCGACTTATTTCGAGTATGCTTGGTCAGACCTTGGACCCAAGGCATAAGATGAGACTAAACATGCTCATGACATTACTACTTGTCTACTAATGTCTTGATCAGTCTCATAAATCTAAGAGTTGCATTTCATGCAATTAACGCTCGTCGCTTACCTCTTGCCCCACTTGTTTACTCATTGGTCAGACCTTTGGTAAAAAGTGGGAGGTCAAGTTGGATCTTAGCCTTAATTAGTAATTAATTGGGTAGTTAATTCTATTAAGAATTAAATTATTGAAAATACTAATTATTTGAACTTTTTAATTGTAGATGACTACCTCAGTCGGAAACAATTCGGTACTCAGGAGTTTCTTTGAGAAACAAAAACTCACTGGACCTAACTTCATTGACTGGTATCGCCAGCTTCGCATTATCCTGTCAGCTGAAGACAAGGAAAATTACTTGGAGCATCATATTCCTGCTGCACCTGTTGCAACTCCTGGACACCCAGTCCCTCCCGAGGCTCTTGCAGCTCACACTGCTTGGGTCAAGGGATCAAAGGACATTGCTGCCTTCATGCTTATGACCATGGACTTAGAAATCCAACGAAATCTAACTCACCTTGGTGCATATGACATGCTACAGGAGTTAAAAACTATGTTTGCTCAACAGGCAGAACAGGAACTTCTTCAAACCGCGAGGGAATTTCACTCGTGCAAGCAAGAAGAAGGTCAATCTGTAAGCTCATATGTTCTAAAGATGAAGAGCTACATTGACAACTTGGAGCGTCTCGGTCATCCCGTCACTTTGAACCTTGGAGTAAGCCTAATCTTGATTGGACTCTCTAAGGAGTATGACAGCTTTGTGCAGAACTATAATATGCACAGCATGGGGAAGACTGTGAATGAATTACATGCTATGCTTAAACAACATGAGCAGACGCTACCCAAGAAAGATGATGCACCTGCACTTCATGCTATACGTGCAGGAAAGGTCCAGAAAAACCAAGGTAAAAAACCGTTCAAGGCTGCTAAGGGGAATCAAGGGAACGGAAAGTATAAGTTGGCTTATGCTCCTGAGCATAAACCATCTTATGCTTCCAAACCCAAGAAAACTCCACCACCCAAGAAGGATAACCCTGCAAAGGACGCGACCTGTCACCAATGTGGTGAAATAGGTCATTGGAGAAGGAACTGTCCCGTGTATCTCGCCGAGTTGATGAAAAAGAAGAAGCTATCTCAAGGAGCTAGCACTTCAGGTATTTTCACTATAGAACTCTATTCTTTTCCTAGTAAATCTTGGGTTTATGACACGGGTTGTGGTACTCACATCTGTAATACTACTCAGGGTCTCAGGGGAAGTAGGAAGCTGAAGCCAGGAGCTTTAAGTCTGTACGTGGGCAATGGTCAACGGGCAGGAGTTGAAGCTATTGGAAGTTATCATTTATGTCTCCCTAGTGGATTAGTAGTTGTTTTAAACAATTGTCATTATGCTCCCTCTATTACTAGAGGAATTATTTCAGTTTCACGTTTGTTTGACGATGGTTTTGTTAATCGTTTTGAATTGAATAATACAATTTCAGTTTCTAGGAATAATGTGGTTTATTTTAGTGCTATCCCAAAGGATGGTATTTTTGAAATTGATATGTCTTGTTCTGAAACAAATGATAGTTCTATGTTTGCTGTTAGCAATAAAAGAGCCAATCTAACCTTGGACTCTACTCTCTTGTGGCATTGTCGTCTTGGACACATTAGCAAGAAACGCATGGAGAAGTTGCAACATGATGGACTTCTCAACTCAACTGACATCAAGTCATTTGAAAAGTGTGTTTCATGCATGTCTGGTAAGATGGCAAGAAAACCCTATTCACATCAAGTGGAAAGGGCTAAAGATTTACTTGGACTAATACACACCGATGTATGTGGCCCATTTAGAACTGTGTCAAGACAAGGAGCAAGCTACTTCGTCACTTTTACTGATGACTATAGTCGGTATGGTTATGTTTACCTGCTGAAACATAAACATGAAGTGTTTGAAACATTTAAAGTGTTTCAAAAGGAAGTAGAAAACCAACTCGGGAAGACCATTAAATCACTACGCTCGGATCGTGGAGGTGAATATATGAGTCAAGAGTTTTTGGATCATCTTAAGGAGCATGGGATTATTGCCCATCGAACTCCTCCTTACACGCCACAACATAATGGTGTGTCTGAGAGGAGAAATCGAACACTACTAGACATGGTTCGCTCCATGATGAGTCAAACTACTCTTCCAAAGTCCTTTTGGGATTATGCCCTTGAGTCTGCTGCGCGCATTCTCAACATGGTTCCAACTAAGAAGGTTGATAAGACACCATACGAAGTATGGCATGGGCAAGCCCCTAAGTTGTCTTACTTAAAAGTCTGGGGTTGTGAGGCACTTGTTAAGCGTGACACACTTACCAAACCTGACAAACTGGAACCCAGATCTATTAAGTGTATCTTCGTAGGATACCCAAAGGAAACAATGGGATATTCTTTCTATCTTCCATCTGAGAACAAAGTAATTGTTGCTCGGAATGCTGAATTCTTTGAGAAAAATCTCTTGGATCATGAAGCAAGTGGGAGTCTAGAAGATCTTGAAATTATTCAAGAAGAAGATACAAATCCTTCTGTAGACACTAGCTTAAATCATGATGAGGATAATCAAGAAATTGATGAACCTCAAAGTGATATCAATCCCATTCGTAAGTCCGCTAGGACACGCCGTGCCCCAGATCGAATGTGTTTATACGTCGATGCTGAGGAGCATGAGTTGGGGGATCTTGGTGAACCCAATAACTATAAAGCTGCATTGTTGGATCCTGAATCCAAGAAATGGCTTGATGCGATGAATGTGGAAATGCAATCCATGAAAGACAACGAAGTCTGGGACTTAGTTGATCTTCCTCCTAACGGTAAAACCGTTGGTAGCAAATGGCTCTTCAAAAAGAAGACAGACATGGATGGTGCAGTACACACCTTTAAAGCTCGTCTCGTAGCAAAGGGCTTCACTCAAACCTACGGGGTTGATTATGAAGAGACCTTTTCTCCTGTTGCAGACATTAGAGCTATAAGGATTCTCATAGCCATAGCTGCATTCTATGACTATGAGATTTGGCAAATGGATGTCAAAACCGCCTTCCTCAATGGACATCTTTCCGAAGAAGTCTATATGGTGCAACCTGAAGGTTTTGTTAATCCAAAATATCCTAACCGAGTATGCAAGCTCAAGCGTTCCATTTATGGACTTAAGCAAGCATCTAGGCAATGGAATAAACGTTTTGATGATGAGATTAAGAAATTCGGTTTCACTCAAAATCAAGATGAGCCATGTGTATATAAGAAAGCTAGTGGGAGTTATGTCACTTTCCTAATTCTATATGTTGATGACATATTACTTATGGGAAACAATATTCCAATGTTACAAGATGTTAAATCCTATCTTGGAAAATGTTTTGCCATGAAAGATCTAGGAGAAGCGGCATATATTCTTGGAATCAAGATCTATAGAGATAGATCAAGACGGTTAATTGGTTTATGTCAAAGTGCTTACATTGAGAAAATATTGAAGAAATATTTCATGGAGAATTCCAAACGAGGAACTATCCCAATGCAAGAAAAGCTTAAATTGAGTAAATCACAAGGTGCTGAGACACCTGCTGAAAAAGAGCGCATGCAAAGAGTTCCTTATGCCTCGGCTATAGGATCAATTATGTATGCTGTGAGATGTACTCGTCCTGATGTTGCGTTCTCTCAGAACATAACAAGCCGATTTCAACAGAATCCAGGGGATCTTCACTGGACTGCTGTAAAGAATATTCTTAAGTATTTACGCAATACTAAGGATATGTTTCTGGTGTACGGAGGTGATATGAAACGAGAGCTCAGGGTTTCTTGCTACACTGATGCTGGATATCTGACAGATGCTGATGACCTAAAATCTCAGAC
Source organism: Artemisia tridentata subsp. tridentata (assembly GCA_021014915.2). NCBI lineage: Eukaryota > Viridiplantae > Streptophyta > Magnoliopsida > Asterales > Asteraceae > Artemisia > Artemisia tridentata. The sequence goes on along the minus strand of CP139508.1, from coordinate 332,014,754 downwards.
TGGATATGTATTCGTTTTAAATGGAGGTGCTGTTGACTGGAAAAGCACGAAGCAAAGTATTTATGCTACTTCATCTACAGAAGCTGAGTATATAGCTGCTTATGATGCATCTAAAGAGGCTGTATGGATTCGAAAATTCATTTCTGGGCTTGGCATTGTTCCCACAATTGAAGAACCCATAGATATGTATTGTGATAATACTGGAGCCATTACTATAGCAAATGAAAGTGGACTCACCAAGGGTGCTAGACATTACCGCGTAAAAGTTCATTATCTTCGAGAGACCATTGAGATGGGTGACGTGAAGATATTAAAAGTTCACACAGATGACAATCTAGCTGACCCATTCACGAAGGCTTTAGCATATCCTAAGCATTCTGAATTGACTAGGAATATTGGTTTGATACCAGCTAGTAGTCTCATGTAAATCTGTGTGTAATTAGTATTTGAATAATTTAGAAGTGTAAGACAGTTTTTATTTTGTAATAAATAAAGATACGAGGTATTTATTATTTTATTTATATAACCTGTTATTCCATATTTGCATGTTTAATCCATGAAATGATTCATCATTCTAAATATGTCCATTGTCGGTTAACAATATGGGAATATTGTTATGCAAGGCAAATGTGAGTGTTGGTTATATTCTATGAGAATGTGGACTGTTCCAGCCAAACTCATATGTATTCACAAGGGATGCATATTGGATACCCCAACTTCAAACATTTACTTTTGGATCCTTGTCATAAGTAAAATGTTGAAATGGTTTGTTAAGTCATCCTTAGACTTGAGATACAAGCAAGTTCTGTTATGTGTGGATATCACTTTTGTAATTATATGCCAAACGCTGTCCTGAATAAGGTAGTTATAAAAGCTATTTTTCGGAGTGATGTGAAGCAGCATCCACAACACTTGTAGTCAACAAAGGATTTGTTACTCCACTTGATATGTGCAGAAAGATACCATGGGCCCTCTCCAGAATTAATCAGATAATTGTTCGGCCGAACCCAAAGGGTAATGCAAGATGATTCTTGATTACATTTGGTATATCTGAATTAAATTCTATAACGAGAATTTAAATGGTTAAACTATATGGAATGAGTTAGGATCCATATCCATGGTTTAACGGTATCTATAACAAAGGATGATAAAAGCAAGATATAAATGACCATGCTACTGAGAATATTTTTTTAAAAACTTTATCTCAGACATTTCTAGTTCAATAACGAATGTGAGTGTTGCTAGACGTTTCCGTCGTTGCTATATGTGGTGTCTGCTACTCCAACTCCCAAGTGGGAGCTGTTGGGTTATGGTAGTTAGATTAGCCGATATACAACTAGAAATGTGTGAGCCTATTGGGGGCACACACGTTAATACACGAAGAGTACATTTATTAAATATTTAATATTTATACTTGCTATATTTTTTTAAATGATTAATATGTTTCACGAATATAAAAGAGAGGGATTAAAATGTTGAAACGAAAACTATTGTCCTCCTCCCAAAAGTGGCAGATTTTGAAGGATTTTAGAAAAGGATTTATGTGCAAATTATAATGATAATTAAGGTCTTAATTGAAAAGACTTGGAGTAGGGAACAAGTTAAAAGATTAGGGTTGAGGGGCTATATAAACACCTCATTCCAATCTCTTGAATTCGGTCATATACATATACGAAACATAATATCACACGACATTCATTAAAAAAAAACTAATAGCAAAGTAACTTTGTTTTGGTCAAAGTTATACGGCAGTAACTAAACAATCTTATTGGTTGTTTGATTTGGTTTTTCGGTTGTCCCTAGCAGAAGATATAACAAAACAGTAGTTTTGTTTTTGTTTTCTTTTACTCTTTTGTTAAACCATTCGAACGTATCCGACTTCGGGTTTCGATTGGTCTTAACAAGCCTTGAACAAGCAAAGTGTTTTCCTTGTTCGACGTGAAGCAAGTGACTAGCATCGTAGCGTATTCGTTTGACGTGTTTGTGTGAGCAACCGTAGAGGTAGTATATATTTACTACTTGTTTCATTTGCTGGTGACTACGAGGGTTAGTTTTTCTATTTATTTTTCATCTTTCTCTTTTCCTTTAATTTGTTTATTATTTGTGTGTTAATCATAATTGCTTAACTAGATCTAATATCCGCTGCGTACTCGTAGTTAATTGGTTAACTTGATATATAAATTCCAACAAAAACATAATATGTATTCATTCTTCTTAGGTTTCATCTACAACCTTTTATCTATTGCCAGCGTGGTTGTAACTATGCAAAAACATATACTATATGTAACTATGTATTGTTTATGTGTGGGACAAAAACATAATATGGTATGTAACTATGTATTGTTTCAGTTACTATTATTTTGCATATATCAAAGGTAAAAAAGTAGCACGATATTTTCTTACGTTTGTTAAACCACTTTTTTCTCATCTCAGTTAATTAGTTTACGGTATGAGGATGTATAAGGATATGGTAATGAAAAAATCTAGAAGGAAATCAAAATAATAACTACATATAAAATGTACCAAGCAATAATTAAGGTATTGAGCATCTCATATAGTTATGTGCACAAACGTGCCGTTAGAAATGGGCTGAGACTCTGGCCAGGCTTGAGCCTGAAATTTATAAACCATGTCTCGATTAGCTAGGACTTGAACACATATGCACATTTTTCAACCTCAAGGTGGATGGGCCTTTTTTTTAATTCCAGATAGACTGCTTGTTATATTTTAGTTATGAAAGTTGTTACTGTATTTACCATGTGTAGAAGCAGTGGTATGGCGACTGAGATTAGAACACATAGGTCTCGTGATTCTATTGAACAGCAATATGACCACAATCACTAGCTTTTAATAGGGAAAATTTTTGCTCTTGTCCTGGTCACCTGGTTTTACCTTTTTATGTAGTAAAAGCTCTTGTCGTATTGGTTGTCATTGCTATCTTCATCACTTTCAGCTAAAAGGCAAGACAAGTTTGATAAACTTGTCAACAAAATTGGTTACACGCATCAATCACTCAAACTAGCTAAGATAATTATTTTTAAAACATCATCAAATACAACAAAATCTCTCGTGTGGAAACAAAATGAGGAATATCGTGTACCTAGTTTTCAAAATAAGGTAAATTTGATATTTTATTGATGTGTCATTATCTATTGCGGTCATCAATCAATCAAAATGAGATTTTTTTATATTTTGTTTTAATAAAAGACTAGATATCGTGTACATAGTTTAACAAATTTGAGCACAGTTTAAATGAAAAAGTTGCCTTGACTTCCTAATTGCTAGTGTAAAATTGTAAATTTTTTTAAGATTTATTTCTACATGTTATTGTGGACTTTTGTATTTAATTAATGGATTTTTCTAAAATGTGCACTCAGATATAAGTTAAGATGTGATAATTAAACTGATACTTTTCATAAAATTATAAAAATGCAATTAATGCACATTAATTATACTTAAAAATTACTATAAAAGCATTCACTATGATGGTTTATAAATAGGTTTATAATATGATGAAGAGGTTTATATTTTATTAACCATAGTGGAAACCTATTTCATGCTTACTTGGTATAAAAAGATCTAATATGTTAAACTTATTCACAATTTAATGCTTTTGAGATATAAGGTTTAAGAGTTAATGACATTAATCAATTATAAACCTTTATAAAAGTCTACTATATTGATACCCTAATTACATGCGATTTTCTATTTAATGAAATGGAAAAAGATTCTCTCAAGTTTGTTTTGAATATGATAGGTCATATTTTATGTATTGTGAGAAGTGGAAAAAAAAATAAGCCCTCAATTTTGCTTAAAAGAAAAACATGTATCAATTTAACTTACATATGATCGGTCATATATAATATGACCTATTAATAGTACTGATGAAGAGAATTTTAAATTTCGAAATTTCTAATTCGAAATGAAAATAGTACTATTAATAGGTCATATTGACCGATCATATGTAAGTTAAATACAAAATTCACATCTATCCAAATACATTAAAATCATTAAAATTCACCCAATCGGACAATCGAAATGGAATTTTAAGATCTTAAAATTCACCCAAATATACATTAAAATCTTAAAATTCACATCTATATCCAAATATCAAATATAGATGCCTCCAATAAACAATTTACAACAAGATCTTAAAATTCACCCAATCGGACAATTTAACCCTCGGTCAACCCACTCCATTTACCCACACAAATCCCAAAAACCAAAACAAATACACAATGGCACAAACGTAAATAACCAAAAACACAAAGACCAATCCCAAAAACAAAACCAGTTTAAATACCCAAAGTCCCAAACACAATACACTTCACTCACCGTAGGTTGTTAAACAACATGGACTCCCAATCTAATATCCGATCAAATGTTGTACTACTACTTTTAATCATCACCATAGCAACCAATCTCGTACCATCAACAGCTGTGTCGCCAGTAGCTGTTACATCTGGAGAAAAAGTGTCGTTGACTTTATACTATGAAGCTTTGTGTCCATACTGTGAGAATTTTATAGTCAACTATTTGTACAAGATTTTTGAAAATGGGTTGATTTCGATAGTTGATCTTAAACTTAGTCCTTATGGTAATGCTAAGATTGCTTCTAATGGTACTATCATTTGTCAGGTTTGATCTTAAGCTTCTTTTTTTCTTTCTTTTTTCCCTCTAGTTGATATAGATTGTATATATGATATAGATTTTATTTTATTTAAGGTATCATCCTTTAGTATATAGATAATAGATTTAAAAATGTTTGACAAGATTGCTGTAGTTGTAGATGGTTATTGTTCAATAGTTGTATTGTTTAGTAAAGTTGTTTGTAACTAAAAGTGTTTAAGTGACACATGAAAATAGTTGGAATTGGTTTTGTGTTGGTGGTATCATTTCAAAGATGATGGAATCGTGCTTGAACTTGCCGTTTTTATAACTGTTTTTGACTTAAAGAAAATAGCAAATAAGCACTTTATTTAGATGGTTTGCCAAACAACATTTTGTGATTATGTGCGTTTTGTAAACGCAATAATACAAAGTGGAATCCCGGAAACCCCCTTAGTATTCTTCATTTAATGTTTTAGTCACTATGAATATACTATGAAAAGTACATGATCGAGTGTGTATTAGTTGAAAATTGATTTTGATCAGGTAAATAGAGTGTCTAAGTAAATACTGAATTGTACATACTAGATGTATACCCGTGCAAAGCGACGGTGTATAGCGGCAAATTATTATACTTGCGAAATCGTGATTTAGGTTCGACCTTTGATATAAAGCTTGTGTTTTTTGAAATACAAAGCACGTGTTTTTTAAAATTAATATAGTGGGTGTTTTTGAAAAGTTGTCAAGTTAAGAATTGATAAAGCTTAAGGTGTGTATTAAGGGATACTTAGGGGTAATTTAGGCATACTGCATTAATTTAAGTTTTCAAGATTTCAAGAATGGGTATTCAGGCTTTAGTGTAATTCCTTTTTGTTAGACACCAAATATAACCAAAATGAATGTAATAAAAAGACATCCGGTTTGGTGTGAAAATTTGAAGGATCGTGAGTGTTCTGATTATTGATAAAGATGATAATCCATTTCTTTCGGTATCCAGTTAATTCTCATAGAAAAGAGTCATAGATGTAACAGTAAATATATAAGGTGGTTGAAAGCTTTTGATCATCTCTGTTGGGACCAAATAATATAGCAGCAGTACACGATCTAAAATTCATAATTGGTTGACTACTAAGTACTATCACATTGTTATTAAACGGTGCCGGTTTACTTCTTTCTTATTGTTATTATACGCTATCGCTTACTATTCTATTATACAATCACGCTGCTAAAAGAAAAAACTGTAACTTGGTACTGTAATTATACACTGAGAAGTATTCTAGATGAACAAAATAACACCTACCTATACATCAGATGCTTCTTTCGTTGGTGAAGTGTTAGTGAAGACATTAAGAATTGTTAACTAACTTAACTCATTAGCCCGAAAACACAACCTGCTGTAGCTTTAATGCAAAACAGTTGACACTTTTTATTTTTTTTTTTTTTTTTTTTTTTTTTCAGAAAGGCGTTGACACTTGCTCTTTATGTGTTCCATAATTGGACTGTGTAAATTTAGCAGTTTTGTGGGAATTTGACCCACTGCAATATGGATTCTTACAAAAGTTTTTTAGTAGGAGATATTATAATCTGAGTTACATAACCATGTGTTTGAAGAACTTATCTAGCGCACAGTTTAACTCCACTTGAGAAACGGTAAATATTCCGCAAATGTCATTTAAATGTACTAAGACCATTTCATTTTGTCTATGTTGCAGCATGGTGAATGGGAATGTATTCTTAATACCGTAGAGGCCTGTGCTATTCATACCTGGCCTGCTGTGGTAAGATTCGATGCATTTGCACGAATATGTTACAGATTCTTTGTCTATTTAACTAAGCACATAGTCTCAACAAAGTGTTTAACTATAATGAAATGTCAACCATCATTCATATTGTTCTATTTTGTAACAATTCACATGAGCAAATCAGAAAGATCAGCTTCAACTATTTGCATAAATAATGTGCTTTCTTTTCTATTACTTTGTGATATTGATGCTTCAGACATGAGTTTTGATGCAGGGTGACTACTTTCCTTTTGTCTATTGCGTAGAAAAGTTAACTTATGAAGGGAAGTACACTGAGTGGGAAACTTGTTTTGATAAATTGAATTTGGACTCAAAACCTGTTACTGATTGTATCAGCAGTGGCTTTGGAAACGAGGTTAGTTTTCTTGGCTACTTGCATGTTGCCCGTATACTGTTTATCTCGTGACTCGTACTCTCTAGACCTATGATACATTATACATTTATTGTGCAGCTTAATCTCCAATACGCAGATGAAATAAACGCTCTTAAACCTCCTCATACTTATGTACCATGGGTCACCGTTAATGGACAACCAATCTATGATGTGAGTATTTTAAATATGCGTTAAGATTGTAAAAAACTCTTTTTTTCATTTTTGGTCAAAATCTGATAGTTTATTGTTTTCTTACTTGCAGGATTACATGGATTTCATAAGCATAATTTGTAAAGCATATAAAGGCTCTAACGTGCCCCAAGTTTGCCTTGACTTAACCCACCCCGTTACGGCTCCAAAAGACACTGCAAATGCTTTGAATCATGTATGCTACACAGAAGACAATACCATGTCAAAGCCAACTCTATCAAAAATCATCTCATCGGCAGCAACTTCTTGGATATACCATGCTGGCTTGGCTGAATCAATGTAAGATAAATGGTAAGGTGACCAACTCTTTTCTTAGTAGCTTGTTTTTAAGTGGTTTCCGGTAAAGTATCTGCGAACATGTATGATAATGAACTTCTGATATTATATTCATCCACACGTAATCGTTACATGAAATGAGTAGTGTTGGATGAAATGTTATAAGCTTGTTGTAAATGGTAAAGTTCTCTTTATTGCATAATACAAGACATTATTGTTAGTGACTCTTAGTGTAAATTCCCATGTTGTGATGGTTGTAATTGTTATCTTCATTCATTTGGGGAAAAGATCATCTTTGTGACGAAATGGTGAATATATATTATTAACAACCACCTTACATCTTACAAATCGACTGCTTACTAGTAAATTGGACAGACCCCAAAAACTAGATAAGCAATGAAACACAAATTACATCAAAATTCTGCAACAATGAATTCTAGCTAGAATACAATGACACAAACTACACCAACTTTTCTATATTCACCTTGATTCACCAATCACCTCACATTCTATCAAAACAGCAAAGGAATTTAGGAGGCATCATCACCATAATAAACTAAAGCAACATGATTTTCCTTCCATCCTCCTATGATAGTGCAAGGATAAGACCAAGAAGTCTCATCTTTCACGGCTCTCTATTCCTAGGCTATTGCACTATCCTAGTCCATATTAGTTATGACCCTTCACAACACGAACCTACCTTTTGAAGAGGCTGTTCACCCAGATATAATGTTTCCCAAATCAGTCACTATTACCTCAATCAAGTACTACAAAGACTGACAAAAAGAACCAGTCACATCTAAGCAACAAGTATTCAATGTACAAGGCCATCTGTTGTAATGAACTGAGATCTCATACCTTCAAATAGAAGAAGAAATGAGAAACTGGTAATAACCATACAAGGGCAGACTTACTTGAATCTCAACATCTGCAATAAATCTAGCTTCAAAAGAATCCAAGTTGATTCCTTTTTATTAACTGTTTTATCATGACTAAGGGGCTGTTTCTTTTTTTTCCTGTTTCTAGTTAGGTCCTGTGTGGATATATGTGTACTGTTTCTAGTTAGGTCCTGTGTGGATATATGTTGTTTCTTTTTTATGCTTAATTGACCATCTTAATACGAGTTTTTTCCCGAACTAGTGTAGGTGGAAAAAATTTATAAAAATTCGAAAAATTTATGAAAATTCGAAAAAATTTATAAAAATTTTAAAAAAATTCAAAAAATTCGAAAATTTTATAAAAAATTATAAAAATTCGAAAAAACTTATTAAAATTTTTAAAAAATTCAAAAAATTTATAAAAATTTATAATTTTTTTAAAATTCAAAAAATTTGTAAAAATTTATAATTTTTTAAAAATTCAAAAAAATTATAAAAATTCAAAAAATTCGAAAATTTTATAAAAAATTATAAAAATTTTTAAAAAATTCAAAAAATTTATAAAAATTTATAATTTTTTAAAATTCAAAAAATTTGTAAAAATTTATAATTTTTTAAAAATTCAAAAAAAATTATAAAAATTCGAAAAAAAATTTAATAAATTCAAATTTTTTATAAGTTTTTTTGAATTTTTATAAATTTTTATAAAATTTTTGAATTTTTTGAATTTTTATAAATTTTTTGAATTTTTATAAATTTTTTATAAAATTTTCAAATTTTTTGATTTTTTATCAATTTTTCGAATTTTTATAAATTTTTTTGAATTTTTATAAATTTTTTGAATTTTTATAAATTTTTTCAATTTTTATAAATTTTTTATAAAATTTTCGAATTTTTTGATTTTTTATCAATTTTTCGAATTTTTATAAATTTTTTGAATTTTTATAAATTTTTTCAATTTTTATAAATTTTTTGTATTTTTAAAATTTTTTGAATTTTTTTAAAATTTTTATAAATTTTTTCGAATTTTCATAAATTTTTCGAATTTTTATAAATTTTTCGAATTTTTAAATTTTTTTTGAATTTTTATAAATTTTTTCGAAGTTTTCTAAATTTTTCGAATTTATTTTTTCCACCTACACTAGTTCGGGAAAAAAATCGTATTAAGACGTCCTGAATAGAAACAGTATGCTTAATTGCCCCCTTCCACATTAAGGATTCTCTTTTGCAATAAGTTAAAAAGAAACACCAAAGTTTCCTGTTTCCAGCCAGTTTTGTTACCAAACAGGACATTAAGTTGAAAGTAAACGGCCCTTTTATTAACTGTTTTATCATGACTAAAACAGATCAAATCATCCATCAAATAGACTACCATATCTGATGATTCTCACAATCCCAAACACAGCAGGAAACTACCTCATGTTTGCAGAACTATACTAGATATAGGGAAAAACTATCAATCATGATGCCGTCCCATTTAACCCACAAACATGAATTGACAGACTTCCCAATACTAGAAATGGCTGCAAACAAAGTATTCCGTACTAGCCATCTGCTATAACCAACCAAGTAAACCATATATCCATAGGATCACAAAATCAGAATCCAAACACCCCTTTATTCTCCAACGAATTTAGAATGTTTAACTATTGTATCGTTTAAAAAAAAGAAGAAAATGAAAAGGCAACATTATGAACGATGTGAAACTTTAGAACGTTTGTTTGTTTGAGTTTATGCTTTTAGTTGTTAAACGTTATTGGCATAAACGTAAATGATTGCAAATCCTTCAATTTTTTTTTTTTTTTTTTATTTTTTTTTTTTATTGGCTTAATTCATTAGTGTATGAGGTTTTTTTTGTTTCTCAGAAAATCAATTCTAGCAAAGTAGACCCAAAAAACCGGAACCGGAATCAAAACTATATTCAGTTCGGTTCTCGGTTTCTACTTTTCAGAAAACTTGGTCAGATTTATTGAATCTGATTTCGGTTCTAACTGATTCCAGACCCGTGCTCATCCCTAAATGTATAATTATGTATTTGGATCAGAGACATGCAGGGGCGGTTCTTAGTAGGGCCAGGGGGCCCCGGGCCACCCCCGTTTTATCGCTCAGTAGTGCTAACTTATCCGCTACTAAAAACTTCAAGATCCGCCACTGGAGACATGTGGTAGATACCTTACAAAAGGCTGTTTAATTAATATTATAGAACTCTTGACGTCGAGGACACGAAGAATAGGCATTACCATTCCACCAACCCCTCCTCTCATCATTTTATTGCATCGTAAGTTATATATCTGTTGTGGTAAATTAGCATCTTTGTGTTTTTCAAAGACACATATTTAACCAGCAAATCAAAATGCATTTGAGAAGTAGAGTATCATGCAACCTTATTTATTTAAACTTTTGAATAAATATAAATATTATTCATTGAACGTTTAACTTTTTATTGTTTTATGTTTCTTTTTTCAAATTAAAACTGAGGGAACTATATAAGATAACATTTTCAAGGTGCTTACATATATTTCGAGTTATAGTCTTTGTTTATACACGTTACACTCACCCGCCGTTACACACGTCACATGCATCGATCATTTATAGCAAAGGATAAGTTCACTGACTACCATTACTCTTTTTTGTAATCGAGTCGCTAAGAGCTTAAGGTATGGCAAAGAGCAAGGCTCGCCACGCCTACATGGAGGCTTCGCCGTGCCTCGTTGCCACACCACCGTGCCTCGCCGTCCTTCACCAAACAACCGTTCTTCGTGCAGACGAAGACCTAAAAACCCTGCAAAAGTGGGACCCAATTGATATAAACGGTTATATTTAGGGATGGCACCCGTGGGCAATGGGCATGGTACCTATAACCCATCACCGGCCCACGTGATTTTTTTCTCACCGTCACCCGCCCATCACCCACCAGTGGGTACAATTTTCTACCCATGCCCATGCCTGTGGGTATTTGTTGCCCATGGGTAAACCTATGGGTTAGTGACGGGAACTTCAAGGGAGAATCCGGGAAGGAGTATTTGAGTGTTGACGATCAGAAGATGTATAATGTATATATCTTTGATGATTTGATCTTTCATACCTTTTGGTCTTGTAACTCAAATAAATTGGTATCTTATTGCGTTTTCTAGAGAGTTGTAGTTATTAAATATATACCTATAACCTTAAAAATCTTTAAGCAATATAATAAATTTAAGTTTAACACAAATGAGTTTATGGGTTCGCCCACGGGTATTTTGATGGGTACACCCGTGGGTATTTTAAATGGGTGTCATGGGTTTACCCGTAACAGGTATACATTACCCGTCACCCGCCCACCACACACGGATGGGTAGAAATTATCACCCATGACCCACTCGTTGGTGAAATTTGACGGGGTTACCCACCCATTTACGTGCGGATACCCGCAGGTTATGAGTTTTTTCTCACCCATTGCCATCCCTAGTTATATTCCTTTTTTTTTTTTTTGGATTTAACTGTGTGCGAATATTATGTGTGTGTGCGGATTTATAATGAAGACGATAATGTTGTGCTTTTATTTTTTTATTTTTATGTTTAAAGAAAAATTGGCCTTGAAAGTAACCAACAAAAGCTGCCCAAAATACTAGTTAAGCTTTTTTCTTATTATTTTTTAAACCTTTTTTTTTTATAAAAAAAATGTTATTTATATTTTTATTTGAAGAAAATGATTTTAGTTTATTTGAAAAATTGAAAAAATAAAATAAAAGTGAAAGTGGTGGGACCCAAATGAAAATGTTGTGGTTAGTTATGATAAGAGGGGTTGTAGAAAGAGTTGTGTTATGGTTATGTGACACCCGTAAGGCCCAAATGAAGAGATTGAGCTAGTTGTGACACCTTAAGCTCTAAGGGTCCGTTTGATTTTGTAAACCACTAAACTAATCAAACCTTACGTACAAAACTAAGCTATACTATATCCGTGACACTCAACAATAAGTAAAGATGATAAGAAGAATGGTATGGATCGTGTGATGTAAAACCTTAGTCGAATGCTTTTATTACCATGAGAGAACAAGAGAACAAAACACACACATACACACACACTCTCACCTTTTCAAGACTATGAGGCACACACAAATAGGTGGAGAGTGTGTGTATTTATAGTAGAGACATGGCCTTTGTTGCCCTAAAAGGCCTTGGGATGGGCTTGGTGTTGGACTTGGGCTTTTGATCATTTATCTTAATATTTACTTAACAAAGTCCAACACTAGCCCTTACAATGTTATTTATACTACACGACCTACTTAACTAAGACTAATCCAAATGACCATCACTTCTATAAAATCTAAATGCTAACAATCTCCCCCTAAGGGATGGTCATTTCAATGATGCTCCGGTGAATGGTCTTTTGTCTTCAACGTCTTTATCATTGTGTGTCGTTGTAGTATTGTCTTCAATCAATGTTCCTTTATGCACAGTGATCTTCAAAGTAATCGTCCTTTGGTGGATGTTCTTGCCTTGATCAAAATCTTCTCGTGATGATGTGTCGAGTCCTCCAACATACTCATACCTCTTCTTCTTATGCTAACAATCTCCTCATAATCTTTCATCAAATGACATATGAACTTGTCCTTGACATCTTGATTAGCCTCTTGACTTTGTTGTTACACTAGGTCGTTAACTTGATCTCCTTGTCTTGAACTTTTAACACTTGAGCTTTGATGAGTAATGTTCTTCATAAGTATGAGTATGATGAGGTGAAGATGCTTGATGTATGGGATGATGGTTAATGGATGTTTAGGGTAGCTGCATAAAACTGTTAGTAATAATCATCCAGCGCTTATGGGTTAGGACTTCGAGATCGTCAACAGCATGGTGTGTAGACTTTCTCTAATCTCCCCCAGGCCGTTCTGAACCGGATACCCCCGAGAGGGCTTACACGGACACACCGAAGTGCACCCACAATTCAGTGAGTCGCTAGAGATCACCCTACGACTGTAGACCGTTTGAAGCACGTAACCATCATGATAAAACTTGGCAAGATCCTTGGATCTCATTAAGACTCTTGTACACCTTGTGTCCTTTATGGTGAACACAAGGGTATTCATATGGAAGTGTTCCTAACGAGATATTTTGATGAATCTCATGGCTCTAGACTCTATAATGTACGTTTTGGTTTTTAGTAGTCGGAGGCATGGAGCAGAGTGCCACCTTTTCAATATCAACACATCTCGGAGTGAGAGGCCGATAGATTATGTAGTGTTCTCCGTGAGAAATGAAACAAATATCTTTTAAGAGATATCTGAGTGGCTAGGAGGGGTGGTGCAGCGCGTCACTGGGTCCATGACGTCTTGTCTTCAATATCAGTATCACCTTGTGAATACCGATAGCAGATGTATTGACCCGGTTTCTGCCCTAAGTTTTCATGGAGGGCTATTTCTTTTCACCCTTTCATTAAACTTTTCTTTTTAATTCTTCAACCCCTTCTTTCCCTTTCTCATTTACTCCTTTTTTCAATCTTACCTAAGGACTTCTAATTAGCACTTTGAGAGTTTTATATTTTTGAAATACTCCCCCTTCACATGTGCTCATGCATTTTTAACTAAAATTGCACATGTTGGGTAGAGTTCGCACATTTTTGAATTGATCGATTTTCAATGAACATGACCTTCGCGAGACACGCTTACATCACTAGTTAGACTAGCTTGAAATTATTACCCGTCCCGGTCATATTCAATGATCATCTCTCGAATTGGTACATTCTACTCAGACAAGTCCTTTGCGAGACACGCTTACATCACTGGAAAACCAGCTTGAAATTATTACCCGTCCCGGACAAGTCTTTTCGAGAACGGACATTTGGTTTCGTCAATTCGAGGGTTCATACTGAGTCTGTCTGGTGAGCATACTTTGAAATTCCATGAACTTTGATCACATTTTAATCACGTCCTCTCCCCTTATACTTTTTCTCCCCCTCAAAAATAGCATGTAGAGATATTTTTGATTTTAACTTGATTAAAATGAAAGCGTTTTGGAGAGAGACGGAGTTTAGCATGAAGATGGAACATTTTGTTTTTTAAAGTTTATACTCCCCCTTAAATAAAGCATATTTTTTAAACATTTGAGTTTAAAAATCATTTAAGGGTATAGAGGGAGTTCTCTTGAAGAATCTTGAGCACAGAATTTGGAGAAAGATTTTGAAAAATCTTGATCATGTGCTCAAGGTTTGTTTTTGTTTTGCCATTAACAATGCGAGTCCTGATCAGAAATAATCAGAAGTCATCATTGTAGCGCGGGTCTCGTACTGAAATGCACGAAAGCCGTAAAGAAGAAAGTTTTGAGAACGACATGTTTTAGAATTTGTTTAAATGAACTCTCGCTCAAGCATCTGTACATGCCTGTATCATTGTTGAATGACATTTCTAGGTACGTACAGAATATTGATTTATACAAGAGACATGTCGTGAGAAGAATATTTTTGAATTTTGTATTTTATTTTTTTTATGACTTTTTGAAATTTTATATTTTTATATTTTGTTTTTGTTGGTTTTTCAAATTTTGTATTTTGTTTTTCAAAAAATATTTACATGCGAAGCTTCATTGAGATGATTCAAGAAGATTCGAGAAGACTTTCTAACTCTTCGGGAGTTAGGCTTCGCATTCCAATTCGACGAACTAAGTATTCAAACCACTCTTTTGGGAGGGCCTTAGTAAATAGATCGGCGAGCTGGTATTCAGTCTTCACGAAAAACAATTCAACAGTACCCTCTTCGACGTGTTCCTTGATAAAGTGGTAGCGGACTCTAATATGCTTGGTCTTGGAGTGCTGAACTGGATTGCACGAGATGGCTATGGCACTTTTCGAGTCACAATACATAGGTATGTGATCGAAAGAGTAGCCATAATTTGTGAGTTGTGTCCTCATCCATAGAACTTGGGCACAACACGCAGATAGAGACACATACTCAGCTTCTGCGGTTGAAAGCGCTGTGCAATCTTGTTTCCTTGATGACCAGCCTACTAGCTTCTCTCCCAGAAATTGTGCTCCTCCGGATGTACTCTTTGCGGTGACTTGACAACCAGCATGATCGGCGTCTGCAAAGGCTGTTAGATTGAACTCCGAATCCTTCGGATACCAAAGTCCCATGTTAATGGTTCTTCGAAGGTACCGAAAGATCCGTTTAACCTATTTGAGGTGAAGTTCGGTAGGCCTTGCCTGAAACCGTGCTAATAAACAAACAACAAATTGTATATCGGGTCGGCTAGCAGTTAAGTACATGAGAGACCCAATCATGCTCTGATATTTCTTCGGATCAATGGGTTTCCCATATAAGTCAGCACCGATTTTGGGTGAAGTGACCATTGGAGTACCAACAGAGTCACAATTTTCCATTCCATGTTTCTTTAAAATCTCAATTGTATATTTCGCTTGATTAATAAAAACACCATGATGGGATTGATGGATTTGAAGTCCAAGGAAGAATTTTAATTCGCCCATCATAGACATTTCAAATTTACTTTTCATGAGATTTGCAAAAAGTTTTGAATGTTTCGGATTAGTGGACCCAAAGATTATGTCGTCCACATAAATCTGAACAATCAAAATGTCATCATTGAACTTTTTGGTAAACAAGGTCGGGTCAATTGTTCCTTTGGTGAAATGATTTAACAGCAAGAAAGATGAGAGTTCATCGTACCATGCCCTTGGGGCTTGTTTTAGACCATAGATAGCCTTTTTGAGCTTGTAGACGTAGTCGGGATGATCTTTGTCAACGAATCCATCTGGCTGACTCACGTACACCTCTTCCTTCAGAGTTCCATTCAAGAAAGCCGTCTTGATATCCATCTGATAGACCGTGATGTTCTTGTGAGCCGCGTATGCTAAGAAAATCCTGACCGCTTCAAGTCTAGCTACTGGTGCGAATGACTCATCAAAATCGATTCCCTCTTCCTGTCTAAATCCCTTGGCCACGAGACGAGCTTTGTTTCGAATTACAGTCATCTCTTCATCCTTTTTGTTCTTCCATATCCACTTAAGATCAATGACAAGTTTGTCTAGAGGTCTTGGCACTAAATCCCAAGTGTCATGAAGTCGATATTGGAGAAGTTCTTCCTGCATTGCTTCAATCCATGCATCATCTAACATTGCTTCCCGAATGTTCTTTGGCTCTTTTAAACTGACTGAGCAGGCAAAGATGCACATATCACAATCGGTTGCAAGTTGTCTTCTCGTCTGTACTGGCCTTGAAGGTTCACCAATGACATGTTCTATTGGATGGTCTTTAGTCCACTTTAACGTTGAAGGGTACCTTGAATCTAACGAATGCGTGTTTGATGGTTCATATAACCGAGAAGAAGATTCAGCAGATTCCGTAGCAAATGGGTTTTCAAATGGTTCTTCTTCTTCTAACACAGCATCGTTTTGGTATGGTTCTTCTTGATTTGGTGTTGTTTGGGTTTGCTCATCAACTGTTGGTAAAACAATCTCAATTACTGGAGTGGCAGGAGTAGATGTAGATGATATTGACGTGGAGGGAGTTGGTGCTTCAGCTTCGACGGAACGTTGTTGTAGTATCTATTGAAGCTCCACCATAGTATTCATCATACATAAACTCGAAGAAATTTTCCAGTTCTTGATTTGTAGGTTTATCAATGTTAGTTGACTGAGCTCCTTGGGGTGTGAGTTCTGAACTGATGTGTCCAGAAGTTTGACTTTGTGGTGCGGGTCCTAATCCGATACGATTAGAAGCCATTGGGTTAAGCGCGGGTTCTAGAGCGAGTCTCTCAGAAGCCATTTGTGAAATCTCATCAAATTTCACATTCATCGTCTCCATTACTCTTTTCGTTCTTCTATTATACACCCTGAATGCCCTCGAGTTATCTGAATAACCAATGAAGATACCAATATCACCCTTAGCCTTCAGCTTCCCCAGATCCTCTCTGTCATTTGTAGGATAGCACAAAGCGCCAAATACATGAAGATAAGAGATATCGGGTTTTCTGTTGTTCACTAGTTCGTATGGGGTTTTATTGAATCTTGGATGGATTAGGGATCGGTTTTGAGTAAAACAGGCGGTGGAAACAGCATCAGCCCATAAAAACAACGGTGTACTGGAATAAATCAGCATAGTGCGAGTAGCTTCCACAAGCGTTCAATTTCTTCTTTCAACTACTCCATTCTGCTGTGGAGTTCTGACTGCTGATGTCTGGTGAGTAATTCCAGTTTCTTCAAAATATGTTCGTAACTCCTGATTTGTAAATTCCGTGCCATTGTCAGTTCTTACAATCCTAACTGGAGCTTGAAGTAGAACTTGAATTCGCTTCAGAAAGGTGATGATGATTCCAGGTGTTTCGTCTTTTGATCTCAAGAACCTTACCCATGTATATCTTGAGTAATCATCGACAATCACAAGAAATAACTTCTTCCCATTGATACTTGATGCGCGTGATGTGTCGTTGCGGTTTAGCAGTTTTAATGCCTACTCAAGTTTTAAATTTATATTTAGCCGACTTATCAATAACACACACACTTAACGAGCAGTGTACCCGGTCAGTATGAAGATAATGGTAAGTAGAGTGTCGATCACTAAGAGTGGAACGTATTATCTCGTTATTCTAATCAGTATTTTAATATCCTAACGCAAGGGGGTTTCAGCCTGAGAGACTGGCACGATTTGTTGCAATTAAATAATAAAATAAACCAATAGGCACGAATCAGCAAGTAGCACACACGTACACAGATAAATACTTGAGACAATAAGAGGGCTGTCCTTATGATTAAGTAGATTGTCACTTGTTTTATTGATAGCTTTATATGAAGTGTATGTAGTTAACCCTTTCTCGTTGGTCCTAATCTTATCGGCGAGTAAACCCTTAATGATTACTTATGTCTAAAAGTTATTCCTAAGTGATCAATTTAGTAATAACCGTGGGAGCCACATTATGTCCCGCAGTCAAATGCCCGCAAGCCACTAATAAATACAGAGGTTATCAATGCACTAATAAGTAGTAACCAAAGACATCAACATATAAACTTTAATTGATGGGAAAGCAAGTATTAAAGGGAGTGCAATCTTTCGTTGTCACATTACACAAGCCACCAATCCTGATGAATTAAAGTTTGCTAACACAATAAAACAAAACTACTTAATGAATTAAACACATGCAGCACCTTCTTACAGCTCTTGTATCTTTGATTTGGGTGTGTCTTGTGCTGCCTCCTTGACTGAATTCGTCCTTTTGTTCTTCTGTTCGGACTTAGGTTATATTATAATCCGTACAAAATTCGTCTGGTCTTGGGGTATTTATAGTTTCTGTCTGAAGGAAGATGTGGCGCATCTAGTAAGTAGATGCGGCGCATGTACTTAACTTCGCGTGGGGTCCAAGATTATAATATTCAGGAATATTCGTACACCGCCAGAAGATGCGGCGTAACTCCATGATTAGATGCGGCGCATGTCCTCTTGTATCTTGGATCGTATCTGGTGATATCTTGATAGAGATGCGGCGCATGTCGAGAGTGAGATGCGGCGCATCTGGAGCAGATTAGTCTTGATCTTCTTCATTTCAGTAGACTCTTAACTTCTTGCATGTTATGCTCCATAATCAGTCCAAAATCGCTAAGTTTCACCAAATGCTTGTTTTTACCTGAGAATTACAAAAGTAAACGATTAAGTATCAATCCTCATACATAATATAGTAAAACAAGTCAAATTAATAGGATAAATGATAGTAATAAAATGTACTTATTTGAGTTCATCAAATATCCCCCCACTTGAACTTTACTTGTCCCCAAGTAAACCTTAGAATTTCTTTTATGAAAATGTATCCTAAAAGATGTTAGGATTTATTTTTATATTTAAGCATGTATTCGTTCATTTCATAATCACACAACTAATCACTTTAACGAATTAGAAGTAAAATAAAATAAGTCGATAAAAGCAAATCTAATCGTTTAACTGTCCAGTCGCGACGAATATTCTATCATAAGCTTGGCAAGTATACACATCTCCTCCACTAAAGCTAAGGAGTAACAAGTCTAAAGCGGTAAAAAGGGTTTTTAGGCTTAAGGGTTAATTATTCTCTTTCACTATCGATCTCAAATTCCAGAAAAGGCGACAAAATCACAAATACATGATCGAATCCACGAACACGATACTTGCAATTGCTCAAATCCTTAACTCGAATAGGCTAAAGATAGGTCCAAACTTCACCAATAATAATACATCAAAAAGGGCGACAAAATCATAAATACATAGCCGAATCCACGACTACGATACTTAAGATTGCTCAAATCCCTAATCTCAATAAATCAAAGGTTTGGTTGGATAAAGAATAATAAAGGGTATGGATAACATTTGGGATATAAATTGGTGTAAAAATAAAAATAAACAAAACAAATAAATTAAAATCTTAAGTGTGGTTAATCACTATCCCAACCATCCCATGAATAAGACTCATATCATCGAATAACTCACGCTTTAACACTTGAAACACACGCTTTAGGTAGACACGAATTATACTCAACAAGATCTTAATCAAAGAATAAACCTTAATTGGCGTTCCCATAACTGCCAATTCCCATTCAATCCATAGATATAGTACAACAAATAGTGGTGATATCGACCACTTACATAACTTTACATAAGTTGGTTAAAACTAACTTCCAACTTTTCTTTCTTTCTTTTTCTTTTCTCATTTTTTCGATTTTTTTTTTTTTTTTTTTTTTTAAACATAAACATAGATGTGTAAAATTTCACCACATCACTATAACTTTCTTTCCGGATAATTTTTCCATACTTTTCATGACTTCAGAAATAATGGTAATAGTGAAAGTAGTAAACACACGAAAAATAAACTCAAAGATATACAATATTTACTTTCACTCCAATTGCATTGTGCAATTTCCCGACCTAACCATAGATAATGAATTACGCACGCGAACACAGGTAATGTAAGGAAACACACTCTGCCTATAGCAATCAACCAACCACGGATTCTAATCTACAGGGTAGGCTAAGGTGTAAGGGTGTAACGAAACATTTTAAACATAGGTGTAAGAAACGAAAGGAATGGCTCTGAGGGTTTTTCTAGGGGTATCTTACTCTAAAAATGAGAGTAACAAAAGGGTTTATACGGGGGTTAACTAACCAGTGTAGTTAGTTAATAACACATAACAAATAATAGGCTATTTGGGTGTAATCCTAGAATTTTACCAATTTAGACAAGTCATTCCAATTATATAAATAATACTTATTATGGTGGTCTCGAATAGTATACAAGCCAAGTTCTAAAGTTTACAAGTCACCGGCACACTCATAGATTTGTGAATTTTGAAAAATCACAATTTTTGAAAATAACGTCATGTGTGCAGTTATGCAACTTAGATCTTAAACAAAAACATGCTAAAAAAAAATTTTAAGTTTGATATATTAAGCACATTTTAAGCATAATTTTTGAAAAAGTTTAGGACAAGTAATTGTTAAGTGTTCTAATTCTCCAATCCCCCCACTTAAGTTAAACAACGTCCTCGTTGTTTGTATAAAAGGTTAAAAACTGGAAAATAAAAGAATTAGAACAGAAAAACTCCCCTGAGATTTGCTCGGTATGATCCTCCATTAGTATAAGAGCAAAAATCAACTTCTTGTGGATTAGAACGTTAAAGCTTCATACTTGATGTATCCACAGGAAATCCAGGAAACTATAATACCACCAACACTTTAAAACACACCTAAGATAAGAAAGGTTCAAACTTGCATAATACATTAGTAGTTAGATAAAAATAAAACTTAAAAATTAAAACTGAAAATCATCAGGTCAGTCGATGCGCCGTATCTTATGGAAGAAGATACGCCGTATCGAGCCTGGAATAAATACGGATCAGAATAAAGATGCGCCGCATCCTTAACCAGGGATGCGCCGCATTAAAATAAACTGATAAATAGTTTTAAAGTCGAAAATAAAAATGCAGAAAAATAAAATAAGATATGACCATTGCAGGAGATGCGTCGCATCTCAGAATTGAGATGCGCCGTATCCTCATGCGGGCCTGACTGACACGACACAGAAAACAGAATAAAAGATAATTCCGGGTTGTCTCCCGGTAAGCACTTGTCTTTATTCCAGAGTCTTCAAGTTAGACTCACGTTCAACTCTTTAATATCGACCATTGAAGGAGTCGGAAACATTGCGCTCCTTCATCGCCAATTCAGTAATATTGAACACTCCTTGCCCGTCCTTAATTTCCACGCCGTTCTTCTTCATTATCTGTATGAACAAAGTCCTGTCCCTTTCGGGCAGAGATGACAAAATGATAGACGGGAAATTCTTATTATCATATAGGCACAAATAAGCAAGGTGGGGTGGTAGTTCAATAAACACATCATTGTTCAAATTCGTTTTCTCAACTACTCTCCTACGTTTATTAATTACTACACAATCATACCACTCATCATCAGAATCATTAACAACATTGCGTCTAAGTTCGGTGGGTACATTAAGGTCAATGAATTCCTCAAAGTTCTCATGATTAGGATTAGTTGAGTTGTTTTGAATCAATGTTTCTCCCATAAGTCTAGCTTCAAGATCGAGGTCCATACGCTCTCTTAATCCTAGCACATAAACACCTCTAATTATGCTTTTAACCGGATCTTGGCACTTATAGACTAGTTTATTATTCCCTACCCTTAATGAGATTTTTCTTTTAAACACATCAATCTTAGCATGGGCAGTAGACAAGAAAGGTCTTCCGAGGATTAAAGGAATCTTAACATCCTCGGGCATGTCTAGTATAACAAAGTCTACGGGAAAAATAAACTGCTCAATCTTAACTAGCACATTATTAGCAATCCCTTCAGGTCGTTTTAACCGTTTTATCAGCCAATTCAATAAGTAATTTAGTTGGTGCTAATTTTCCTAGTCTTAGGGTAGCGAATGTCTTAAGAGGCATAACACTAACACTAGCTCCTAAGTCAGCTAACACATTATTGAAAGATATATTATTAATAGAACAAGGTAGAGTAAAACTTCCTGGGTCTCTTTCTTTATGAGGCAAGGCATTTAAGTCGGTTGCAGAGCTCTCTTCTTTCATTGTTGCCTTGATCTCCTCTTCAATCTTTGTCTTTTCTTTTAGTAGTCTCCTTAAGCTGATTGAAGAATTAAAGAAAAATTCGGGTCTTGCACCATCATTACCATTCATCGATCTTCTAGGTA
Organism: Artemisia tridentata subsp. tridentata; assembly: GCA_021014915.2. Lineage (NCBI taxonomy): Eukaryota > Viridiplantae > Streptophyta > Magnoliopsida > Asterales > Asteraceae > Artemisia > Artemisia tridentata. The sequence continues at coordinate 331,992,435 of CP139508.1, read as the reverse complement.
TATTAGGAGTGACTTCTTCAGTGGTGCTTATGGCCTTGACATGATCTCTTGGGTTGGTTTCAGTTGAGCTCGGTAAACTTCCATATCCCCTTTCTTGAAGAACTTTGCTCATTTGACCAATTTGTTGTTCCAATGCTTTGATCGAAGCTCCTTGATTTCTTGTAGTAGTGTCCGTTGAAGCTCGAATTTCTTTGATCATAGCAGTATTCTCTTCATGTCTTTTAGCAGCATCGGCCATAATTTGCTTTAAAGTATCGTCTAAAGTCTGCCTCCTCTCTTGATAAGCGGGATTGAAGTTGTTCTTTTGATAGAATCCCGGACTAGCTTCCCTAAATCTTCCTGAAGGTCGGAATGGTTGTCCAAATTGGGTGTAATATGCTTCTTCAAATGTCTCACTTTCATTCTTGTTCGGGCAATCTTTAGTGTAGTGAGGTCCTTCGCACTTTTCACATCCAACTTGGGCAGCATATGCTCTTTCATCTCGCTTCTTCATCTCTCTACTAATTTTATCTAATTGAGCTTGAATAGCAGCAATCCCGTCAAAATTAGTGCTGCTCTTAGATCTAGTAGAGGTCCCATCGTGCCATTTTTGGGAATGATCAGCAGCATCTTGGATTGCTTTCCTAGCATTGGTTGCACTCATTTGAGGTACAGCTCCCTTAGCATCCAAAATCTGTCTTGTAGGCACGTCCAATCCTTGATAAAACAATATTATTTCCTGCATAGGGGTTAGATAGTGTTGAGGACATTTTATCAATAAATCTTTAAACCGTTCCCAAGCTTGATAAAGGGTTTCATCAGGCTCTTGCTTGAAACTATTGATAGCCTCCATCTTTTTAGCAGTCTTAGCAGGTGGACAATATCTCTTCAGGAATTTGCTCTTCAAACCTTCCCATGTAGTGATTGAACTAGCAGGTTCATTCCTTAGCCACTTGTTAGCAGCTCCTTTTAGTGAGATTGGAAAGATTCTTAGCATGAGTTGATCGGTATTGACTCCTTCTGAAGTAAACAAATCTGCAATCTCCAGGACCTTTTCAACATGCTCATTAGCATCCTCTTGTTCCGTCCCACTGAAAGCATTCTCTCTTAGCTCTTTGAGAAACTGACCCTTCAACTCAAATTTTGACTTATCATCAAACTTAGGTCTAGCAACTCCTAAAGTGTAATCAGCATGGGTATTGTTCATGTATTCTTCCATAGTAGTGTTTTCGCCCATTGTTTCTGTTTCAACTTCCTCTTTTTCTTCAGAAAAGTAATCAAGCTCGAGTGAACTTGAAAGATCAAAGCTTCTTGTGTTGAAAAGCCTTTTAAGCGAATGTAGGGCTCGTTCAGGATCTTCGAAAGGTTGAATCAAGTTCTTCGTAGAACTCCTGGTCATGCACTTCCTGAAATCAACACAAAAATATCAGTAGGGTATGCTCGAGAAAGTAGTATATCAGAAAATTAACAACGAAAACGGAATACGAAAAATTAAAGTTACTGATATCTGCAGACGATGCGCCGTATCCAAAAAGTTGGATACGCCGTATCTTAATACGTTAAAATTTAATCAGACTTTATTCAGAAAATAGATACGCCGCTTAGAATTTAAGAATGCGCCGTATCGAATTAATTAATCAAAAATCAGCTTTTCTAATTAAAATTAAATGCGTCGTATTAACGAAAGTTAATGCGCCGTATTTTCGTTACGTTTAAAAATAAATATCGATTTTTGATTCAGAAAGATGCGCCGTATCGATAGAGATCGATACGCCGTATCTGTTTAATAATTCGCAAACTATTTTTAATTAAAATAATAGATACGCCGTATCTGCTAAAGCAGATGCGTCGTATGGCGTTAACGTTTAGAATTTTTTTTTTTATCGAAAACAGATACGCCGTATCTGCTAAAGCAGATGCGTCGCATTACTTTATCGCTTAGAAAAATTTTCTTATTAAAAACAGATACGCCGTATCTTGGGGAAAAGATGCGTCGTATCGAATTAATTAAACGCGTTGTATTTTTTTTAAAATTAAACGCAATACGCCGTATCTGAGAGATCAGATGCGCCGTATCGTTTGATTTATCACAGTACAACGATAGCAGAACAGAAAAATACGAAAAATAAAAACAAAAATTAAACACACAAACGAAAATAAACACACAAAAATAAAAGAAAACAATTAACACACAATACAACAAATATGCAAAATAATACAATGATGCAATTAATCTAATAAAAAAGAAAAACCTAATTAAAATACTAATTAAATTAACAGATAATAACAATTCACTCCCCGGCAATGGCGCCAAAAACTTGATGCGCGTGATTTGTCGTTGCGGTTTAGCAGTTTTAATGCCTACTCAAGTTTTAAATTTATATTTAGCCGACTTATCAATAACACACACACTTAACGAGCAGTGTACCCGGTCAGTATGAAGATAATGGTAAGTAGAGTGTCGATCACTAAGAGTGGAACGTATTATCTCGTTATTCTAATCAGTATTTTAATATCCTAACGCAAGGGGGTTTCAGCCTGAGAGACTGGCACGATTTGTTGCAATTAAATAATAAAATAAACCAATAGGCACGAATCAGCAAGTAGCACACACGTACACAGATAAATACTTGAGACAATAAGAGGGCTGTCCTTATGATTAAGTAGATTGTCACTTGTTTTATTGATAGCTTTATATGAAGTGTATGTAGTTAACCCTTTCTCGTTGGTCCTAATCTTATCGGCGAGTAAACCCTTAATGATTACTTATGTCTAAAAGTTATTCCTAAGTGATCAATTTAGTAATAACCGTGGGAGCCACATTATGTCCCGCAGTCAAATGCCCGCAAGCCACTAATAAACACAGAGGTTATCAATGCACTAATAAGTAGTAACCAAAGACATCAACATATAAACTTTAATTGATGGGAAAGCAAGTATTAAAGGGAGTGCAATCTTTCGTTGTCACATTACACAAGCCACCAATCCTGATGAATTAAAGTTTGCTAACACAATAAAACAAAACTACTTAATGAATTAAACACATGCAGCACCTTCTTACAGCTCTTGTATCTTTGATTTGGGTGTGTCTTGTGCTGCCTCCTTGACTGAATTCGTCCTTTTGTTCTTCTGTTCGGACTTAGGTTATATTATAATCCGTACGAAATTCGTCTGGTCTTGGGGTATTTATAGTTTCTGTCTGAAGGAAGATGCGGCACATCTAGTAAGTAGATGCGGCGCATGTACTTAACTTCGCGTGGGGTCCAAGATTATAATATTCAAGAATATTCGTACACCGCCAGAAGATGCGGCGTAACTCCATGATTAGATGCGGCGCATGTCCTCTTGTATCTTGGATCGTATCTGGTGATATCTTGATAGAGATGCGGCGCATGTCGAGAGTGAGATGCGGCGCATCTGGAGCAGATTAGTCTTGATCTTCTTCATTTCAGTAGACTCTTAACTTCTTGCATGTTATGCTCCATAATCAGTCCAAAATCGCTAAGTTTCACCAAATGCTTATTTTTACCTGAGAATTACAAAAGTAAACGATTAAGTATCAATCCTCATACATAATATAGTAAAACAAGTCAAATTAATAGGATAAATGATAGTAATAAAATGTACTTATTTGAGTTCATCAATACTCTCAACTCTCATTGGGCCACATAAGTCCATGTGCAAAAGATGTAACTTATCAACTGAATTGGGAACGGTTTTAGGTTTATAAGTTGCTCTTTTGCTTTTTCCTTGTTCACATGATGGACATAAGTGTTATTTGGTGTATTTGAATTTAGGGAGACCGGTGACGATGGTGTCTTTGGCAAGCTTTGTTATCGTGTCAAAGTTGAGATGGGAAAGGCGTCTGTGCCACAACCAGGACTTAGTGTCGTCAGCTCTTGTCATAAGACAAATTGGTGATGACGAGGCCATTTGGTTTATGTTGATAGCATAGAGATTGGTTCCACGATTTCCGGTTAAGAGATCATCACCAACCAAGTTCCTAACAAAACATGTATTTCTTCTGAATGCAACCTCTAAATCCGCATCACAAAATTGTCCGACAGAAAACAGGTTGTGTCCCAATCCTTCGACATAGTAAACTCGAGTGATTAAAAAATTCCCAAACTGTAGATCTCCATAACCCAGAATAGCTGCTACATGATCATTTCCAAACCGAACTGTTCCCATGAACTTCCATACAAAGTTGATCAGCAGCTTCAGATTCCCGGTCATGTGCTTGGAGCAACCCGAGTCGACAATCCAAAGACATATTTCGATAACCTGCCAATAACAGATGATTGTGCATTTGGAAACCGTTTATCATTTAGTTCCATAGGGTTAGGGATAACAGGAGAAATACAATCATAGACGGTTTTTACTGGTTCTTCCTTAGCCATTTTTATTCTACCATTTTCTAGACTGAATTCTCTACCCGTTGGAATCCATACGCACATCTTAAGATAGTTCCTAGGCAGCAGACTACTAGTTGTTTTCCTAGACTTTGCAATAAGTCTTTGAATGTATCTAGTCTTAGCATTATTTTCTGAAGGAACATCTTTCTTAGCAGGCTTATCAATCACATGCACAACATTAGAAACAATATCATCACACACATTTTCAGACAAAGATTTCTTGTTCATTAAACAAACAGGTTCATTACATGCACTAGAAATATTGTCTTTAACATTACATTCAGATGACATAAGTTTCTTCTTGGAAAGCGATAAAATCCTAGGGTGTTCTTCTACTTCTTTCGTTTTATTCTTGGTTTCACTCTTAGAAGCAGGCGCGACTCTATTCCTTGTATTGCTCTTAGGCTTTGGTCTGCTGCTCTTAGAGGTACTTTCTACTCCTGTAGAAGGTAAGGCACACTCATTAGGATTTATCTTGTTGTCCTTTGATTCAGTGTTAGCTTTCCTAGTCTCTTTTGGATTTTCCTTAACACTTTTGTCTATCGCCCTATATGTTTTAGATGTAGAGGTAGATGCAATAGTGGTACTAATCCTATAAAGTCCAGGTGCTATCACATTTGGTGTTTCGACAACTACTTTCTCTTTTGCTTTTTCTTTGGGCAAGGGTGAAGGAGCAGATTGTGAAATTGACATTTTTGGTTTTGCAATAATTTCTTCACCCTTCCCTTTTTGACATTCAAGCTGAGACTTCAGAAGATCAATTTGTTTTTGCATTTCTTTGAAAGAACGTTCATATGACAGTTTGTCATACTTGCTTTCTTCCTTTTTTCGATCTAGTTGTTTAAAATATGTAACATTTTCTTTTTCAATCTTTGCAAATGCATTTTCATATTTTGAAACAATTTCGGAAGTCTCGGCTCGAATTCTTTCATCATCCTCAACAGAATACATTTGATAAATAATGGACATAATATCAGTTGAAAGAGCTTCTTCAGAGAGTGCGTCATTTTGTTTTTCCAAAACTTTGATTTTTTCAATGTTTTCATTGGCTTCAATTACCAAGGATGTGTGGTCCTTGACAAATTCAGTTACTTCTTTGATAATTACGTTCTCAACATGAATTGCTCTTGCATGTATGCCAGATACAATGGGAGTAATCTCTGTTTCGAACATCTTTTTCTGTTCAGTTTGAAAACTTGAAAACCAATCGTTGATTTTAGTATCAGTTTTGGTTGCCACAACATCTTGAAGCATTTCAACTCTCCTTTTAAGATCGGCCAATAGTATTCTAGCTTCACTTGCGGAAGTGTCGGTAGAGTACATTTGTTCGATGTTAGAAAGGTGTTTTGACACAACTTTGAACTTTGTGGCAGCCACTGGTTTTTTGAAAAACAAAGGTGACTCCTTTTTAACAAGATGAACACCAGCCAGTTTGTTTGCTTCATTATAATCAATCGGTTTGATTTCTCTATTCAATTGTCTCATTTTGTTTCAACTCTCTTTCGTAAGCTCAATCGTTTCATACGAATCATAACAAGTAGGTGGATCATGCACATCATTTATAAGATTACCATTAAATAGCACATTCTTTTCTTTCTGAGCTTTCTTGAGATAACAAGGGTTTTCACAACCGAGAGCCATTTTCTTTCTTGTATATAAAATCGGGTTTTTGTCGTTAATTATCATATTAAGTGTTTGTGCAGAATGTCCCATTTTTACAAGCAATTCTTCCAACTTTTTAATAGTTTCCTGTTTGTCAAGTACTTCATCAAGAAGTTCATCTTCTCGTTTTGAAAACTTTGTATGCAACTCTTTCTTCTCTTTTTCAAGATCAGAACAAGTTGATTTTTGTTTAGAAAGTTGGTTGGTTAAGTCAGAAATTTCTGCTTTTAAGGATTTAATTTGCATGTTCAATTTAACATCAAGAGTGTCGTATTTGATTTGCAAATGTTTCTCCCTTGAAACAGAATCACTGTAACCATTTTCAAGTTCTGACAGTCGTTTGTGGTGAAATTCAAAAGCTTTTTCGTTCACCTTGTATCTCTCAAGCTCAGTGGTCAATTTTTCATTAGCGGCCTTAACATCACTATTGATCTTTTTGACCTTTTCAATTTCAATACCACAATTTTGCAATAATGATTCAAATAAAGCACGTGTTTCCTCTTCAGTCTCAGTATGCTGTGACTCGAAGTCACCGTTAGGATTCATATCTGGAGTAGCCAAATTAGTATTACTACAACTTGGGGAGTCCATATATGTATCATAAATGAGAGTAGGAGTCGCAGGATGCTGTTCTTGTTGAGGTGTCATATCAAATATTTCATTATTGTGACATGTAGTATATGTAGGTACCTCAGATATCATATTAGCATCATAAGAAGGAGGTGCTTCAGAATCCGTGTCATATTTAACCTCCTGAAGATTTGCCATGAAGATGTAGTTGGCATCTATATCCTCCAAATCCTCTGAGTCATCCATCAGTGCCATGAAATCATTTTCCTCAGCACTTAACTGAAACCCTGCCTTGTCCTTCTGAGCTAAGAGCAAAGCTTTCTGAAGATACTCAGGATCTTTCTTTTTTGGCTTGGAGGGACAGTTTCTTGCTATATGACCAGTACCCTGACAGTTAAAACATTTCAACACATTTCCTTGATTCATATTCCCAACATTCCCAGCAACTTGAGCAGCAACATTCCCAACCTGATTTCCCATATTCTGACCTCTTCTGTTTCCAACAACTTGACCCATCTGATTCTGATTACCCATAAACTGACCTGTATTTTGATTTCCCATATACTGCCCTGTATTTTGATTACCCATCTGAGGAGCATATCCTTGTTGATTCCCATAACCTCTAACCATTTGTCCTTGTTGACCCATGTTGAAACCCGGTTGAGCAAACTGCCTGTAGCGAGTGTTCGATGCAATCCTTTGATTGTTGTTGGTAGGTGTGGAATAGCATCCTTGGACAACTCTTGATAGAAGGGTGAATGCTTGAGACAGTGCAGACATGTCATCATTAGGATTGTATGGTGATTCTGGGTATTGTTGTTGTTGAATGACTTGTTGTTCATGAGGATAGAATTGTTGTTGTGGGAAGATAGCAGTTTGTGGAGTGTATTCATGTGGCATGTAGTTCTGAGTGGGAGTTGATTATAATGATGTGTTCACTGTAGAAGGTGATGGTGACTGAGCAATCAATGCTTAAGGATCATGTTTTTTTGCAAGCATTTCTTTCCTAACCTCATCTGCCTCTTTCTGGTTTTGTTTCAAGAAATCATAGAGCTGATCATAATTCACTTCATGAAGGTTCTTTGTCTGATTAACAATTGTAACATATCGTCCCCATTCCTCTGGAAGGTTGTTAAGAAACTTGATGTTTTGGACGATCTGTTTTGGTGTTAAGTTGTTCTTTATGAGCTCATTCATGATAGTGCAAAACCTTGTGTAGTAGATTTCAATTGGTTCAGCTGGAGTGGATGAAAAATTTTCCCATTCAGTTAGAAGCTTGTTTTCAATGTCTTGTTGACCAATTTCAGTTCCATGACATAGCCTCCTAACTCGTTCCCACATATCATAAGCAGTTTCACAGCTGTCAACAGCACAAAAGATCTCTTGTGGTAAACCAATTTGAATTAGGTGCATGGCTAAGTCATCTGCTTCAATCTGTTTCCGATCCTCTTCTGTGTATTCTTCTTCTTTCTGAGTACGACAAGATGGTGGAACAGGAGGATTTTGATTCGGATCACCAGCTTCTTGAATCTGACGAGGTTTGAAAGGACCATTCTTGATGGAGTTGATCAGAAGTTTGCCTTGTCCATTAGGTTTTGTTTTCAAGTAACGAAGCATACGGCTTGTCCATGGAAGATAACTACCTTTCTCTAGCATAGGAGGACGGTTTTCAGCACCGGCTGCATGGATGTCTTGTTGAGTAGTCATTGTTGATGATGTTGTATTATAAGGTTGATTGATTCAGGATCGTTGCAAAGAAATAGGTGTTGTGATTGTAGATGTTGTTGTGAATTCTTGGTTTGAATTTATGTAAACGAGTCCAAAGTTGCCTCAATTGCGAAACTTGTTGGAATTGCGAAACGGTCACCAATTGCGAGAAACTTTGTCAATTGCGAGAAAGTCACCAATTGCGAGAAAAGTCACCAATTGCGAGAAAAGTCACCAATTGCGAGAAAATCACCAATTGCGAGAAAGTAGCAGCAATTGCGAGAGACAACTCTGAATTGCGAAAGATAAAGCAATTTCGAAAGAATTTTCAAAATCACAATTTCGATCACGTTCTCAAATCTTATACAAGAGATGAGAATAATTCCAAGTCGAGGTAATTTCACAAACTTATACAAGTAAGGAAACACCGAGTCCAATTCCGAAGATGCTGATGAATTGCGAGAGCACACCAATTGCGATAAACCCTTTTTACTCGCAATTCGAATTCCGAAAAACAGGCAATTCCGAGAGATTTTGAAATGCGAGAAACCCTTTATACTCGCAATTCAAATTTCGAAAAACCCTTTTTCAATCGAAAATCTTTACAAGAGATTCGATTTTTCCGTGAAGAAGCACCTTTTTATCAACTTCTTATACAAGAAATGATAAAAACAATCCGTAGCAAGGAGATTCGAACCTTGGAACTTTGTGGCGTTAAGTGTACGATCAAAATAACCACAAACTTCTCGTTAAACACAAAAACTTACCAACTAAATCCTTAAAAACTCTCGTAAAACACAAAAAGGTAGCAACTTTATGTCTAAAACTCACGATTTATGCAAAAAGATAGAACCTTTTTATGAAAAACTCTCGTTAAACTAATCAAACAAACACAACTAGAACCTAGATCAATGTTTGGCGAATGATACCACTTGTAAACCACTAAACTAATCAAACCTTACGTACAAAACTAAGCTATACTATATCCGTGACACTCAACAATAAGTAAAGATGATAAGAAGAATGGTATGGATCGTGTGATGTAAAACCTTAGTCGAATGCTTTTATTACCATGAGAGAACAAGAGAACAAAACACACACATACACACACACTCTCACCTTTTCAAGACTATGAGGCACACACAAATAGGTGGAGAGTGTGTGTATTTATAGTAGAGACATGGCCTTTGTTGCCCTAAAAGGCCTTGGGATGGGCTTGGTGTTGGACTTGGGCTTTTGATCATTTATCTTAATATTTACTTAACAAAGTCCAACACTAGCCCTTACAATGTTATTTATACTACACGACCTACTTAACTAAGACTAATCCAAATGACCATCACTTCTATAAAATCTAAATGCTAACAGATTTCCTACTTCGGAATGGCTTTTAGTTTGATTTAACACTAGATAATTGTTTGGTTAGTGCTTTAGGTTTAAAAATTGTCTTTCAAACCCTGAAATAAGGGTGTACACAAAAGATAGTGAAATTGGTGGGTTTTTAAAAAAACTGCGGGGCCTTTTTCTTTCCTCTCATATCACTTTTAATATTTAAACTAAAATATAATATTTAAATACTATTTAATTATAATATCATTTAAAATATATTTTCTTTCTCTTAATTTTCTTTTTATCACAAATCCAAATCGAAATCCTAAATCAAATCCAAATGCAAAACCCACCTACAATCCAAACGGACCCTAAATAACAGCACAATACATATCTCTCAAGAAATAACCAACTAGACAACTTCACCCCTTTGTTACTAAACTCATCTATCAACACAAAGCACCTAAAACATGAAAAATACATAATGCCAACAATGTAAATAAGACTACCCACAGTAATGCCAATCGATCGATCGATTGAATCGATCGCGATCGATCCCTCCTTCTGCAAGTAATCGATCGATTACTTTTTTTTATTATATCAAGGTCGTGCATGCGATCGACTCATTTGGTTATTTTATTTATTATTATTTTTTTGTTTCATGTGATGCAATTACTTTCTAACCGTTGGTGAACGGTTTGCAACAAGAAAATAAAAATAGATAAATATATAAATAAATAAATCTAACTAGCCGTTGGTGAACGGTTTGAAAATATATATATATATATATATATATATATATATATATATATATATATATATATATATATATAGTGAGACTTTCTTGCGAGAACCATCTTATCTGCGAGAACTGACAGAACCACCAAAAACATACATGCACGCCTTCAATAATTGTATTTTTGCACATATGTTCTAAAAACAACATATATGTTTTTAAAAAAAAAACATGGTTGTTCTAAAGAATTTGATTAGAAATTGGAAATACAAAAAATTTCTTTGAAGGTGTGCATGTATGTTCTTATAAGGCGTGCAATGACAATATTGCGGCCGTGTGTAAGGTTTTTGTGAAAAAAGAGGATGAGTTCATGATGATATTGAAGAACATAGGTGGATACTTACGATTATTGATGATTTGCATGTATTTTTATTTTATTTTAAAAGGCGTGCATGTATGTTTTTGGTGGTTCTGTCAGTTCTCGCAGATAAGATGGTTCTCGCAAGAAAGTCTCCCTATATATATATATATATATATATATATATATATATATATATATATATATATATATATATATATATATATATATCTTTTAAACTTACTTATAAATACACAACATAACCACACTTCAATCCACAAATCTCACACTTCTCTCATTTCAAAATGTCTAAGAAAACACCCCAACAAAAAGGCCGAAAATCCCGATTGCCACAAAATATTCCGCAATTAACACCGGATCCGAATTTTCGGTTAACCGGTGTCTCACCAACCGTCAATTTCCGACCCGCTACTTTAGATTATCAATCACAACAACCTTGACAACAATAAACTCACGCACCATTTTTTATAAATCGTCATATCAATCGTCCATTTGTTCCACCCTATCAAAACAACCAACAATAACAACAACAAAGCCACTACCGTCGAAGCTTATCCCAACAATCTATTTTTGGCTCACCAGAATCATTGTATCGTCCAACAATGGATTCATCAACGTCTTCCCAGTCAAATTATCAACAATATTCTCCGGTTAACCACATGAATCTTGATGCTTGTGATTTTGTTGAACAATTATACAATAATCCAGATTTTTATGTGGGAACTGGTTCGGGTTATCCGGCTGAAGGTTATCCGAGTCAAGAGTATTCTATGGGTCAAGTTTCGGCTCATGGATCGTTTCACGACTCGGTTCCAAATGATGATGATGATGACGACGACGACACTCCTTAGGAAGAGATGTCACCGGTCAAACCTAAGAAGCCAACGAAACGAGCTACAAAGGCTAAGAAGAATGATGCCAAGAAGGATACCAAGAATGATTCGTCGAATTGGACACGCGAGGAAGAGATCGCGTTGTGCCGAGCTTGGTGTGATACGTCCGAGAATAGCGTGATGGGAAACAATATGCAGGCTAAGGGATTTTGGAAGAAGATTATTACTTACTTTGAAAAAGAAGTTGGTGCAAACAGAACTTACAACTTGATCATTACCAAGTGGAAAAATAGGATTCGTCCTAGAGTTGGTCAATTTTGTGCCATTTACGACAATGCTTATAAGAATTATGGAAGTGGTGAGAATGACCTAAGTATTTACAGACGATCGTTGGAAGAATAGCAAGTGGTGTACGATCATGCTTTTACATTGGAGCATTGTTGGGAAATTTTGAGGGAGCAAGAGGCTTGGAAGGATGTTGAGATGCCTCAATTTACAAACCAAGAGACGAGTCGAAAAAAAGCCAAGACTTCTGAAACCGGCTCGGATGTGCCTGCTTCTGAAGAGACTCGAAATGAGCGACCAATGGGTCGTGACGCAGCTAAGAAAAATAAGAAGAAATCATCGGAGAGTTCCAAGTCTTCGTATATGGAAGGGGTAGCCGACAAATGAAAAACCATTAAGTCCATGGCATTGGGAAAGAAGAAGGAGCTAGCGGACGAATACTACGAGTTGAAGAAACAAGATTTGGAGCAAAAGAAATATGAGTTGGAGCTGCAAGCAAAAAGAGATCAGAAAGCAGCGGAAATGGAGGACAAAAGATTTGCACTAGAACAACAAAAAACTTGAATTTGAGCGGGAAAAGAAACGGGAAAAGGACATCATATTCTATCTCACACCAATCGACCCATCTTTGCCCGCACTACAACGACAAAAAATGCAGGAAACAAGGATTCAATCAAGGTACGCCACAACCTAGATTATTAAGTTTTTAATAAGTATTGTAATGCTTTAATTTTATTTGAATTATTATGTAAGGTTTTAATTATTAATGAAATTTAAGTTTGTGTTAAAAATGTTTAAAAAGAAAAAAAATGATGAAGGTCGCCCTTACTGGGGCACCCAATCGCCTGAAGGTCACTGGAGCGAGAAAGCTGACGTGGCAGAGAAAATGGTAAGACCCTCCTTACTGTGTTTAGCCTAAACATAACACAAGTGGCAACTTTTGTGCCAATATAAACAAACACCAACTTTTTCTTTACCATAAGGTAAACTACTAAACTATTAGCAACCATGAAGTCTCACCCTTGCAATGATCACCGATTAAATGTTGTACAACTTTTTCTGACCGTAACTTTTGTTACGAATTTTGTGTCGTCGCCCGTCGCGTCGCGAATTGTGGGGTTGTTGCCTTGTTGGAGTGGTAAATATTCCTCAAATATCATTTAAATGTACTAAGACCATTTCATTTTGTCTATGTAGTAGCATGGTGAATGGGAATGTATTCTTAATACCGTAGAGGCCTGTGCTATTCATACCTGGCCTGCTGTGGTAAAATTCGATGCATTCGCACGAATATGTTACAGATTTTTTGTTTGTTTAACTAAGCACATAGTCTCAACAAAGTGTTTAACTATAATGAAATGTCATCCATCATTCATATTGTTCTATTTTGCAACAATTCACATGAGCAAATCAGAAAGATCAGCTTCAACCATTTGCATAAATGATGTGGTTTCTTTTTATTACTTTGTGATATTGCTGCTTCTAACACGATGAGTTTTGATGCAGGTCCTTTTGTCTATTGCGTAGAAAAGTTATCTTATGACGGGAAGTACACTGAGTGGGAAACTTGTTTTGAGAATATGAATTTGGACTCAAAACCTGTTAAAACTGTAGCAGCAGTGGTTTTGGACACGAGGTTAGTTTACTTGGCTACTTGCAGGTTGCCCATATATTGTTTGTCTCGTGACTCATATTTTCTAGACCTATGATACATTATGCATTCATTGTGCAGCTTAATCTACAATACGCAAATGAGATAAAGGCTCTTCAACCCCCACATACTTATGTCCCATGGGTCACCGTTAATGGATAACCAATTGTAACAAACTTTTATGCTCTTTCATTCTTTTTCTATTCCGTCAAAATTCGATAGTTAATCTTTTTCTGACTTGCAGCTTATAGGTATTTCATAAGCATCATTTGTAAAGCATATAAAGGCTCTAACGTGCCCCAAGCTTGCCTCGAGTTATCCCACCCCATGACCGCTCCAAAGAACACCGCAAATCATCCTAATAATGTATGCTACAAAGAAGACAATACAAACTAAAAATCAACTCTATAAGAAATGATCTCATCAGCAACTTCTTGGATGTACCATGTTGGCATGGCAGAATCAATGTAAAATTAAGGGAAAATGGTCTAAAAAGACATCCAACTTGCTACGTTTTCCTATTGTAGACATTCAACCTTTTTTTCCTATTGTAGCAACGTACTTTCTTAATCTTCCTATTGTAGCAACGTACTTTCTTAATCTTCCTATTGTAACAACTAATGGGGTTTCCGTTAGATTTATTTTCATAAATCGTCCTTGTGGTTGTGACTAAATTGCAACGACAGTCCTTAACGGCCGTTAAGTTATTTGCATAAATCGTCCTTGTTGGTCAAGGGTCAACGGGTCAGGTCGGGTGCCACGTGTCACCCCTGAGTGGTGCCACGTGGCATCGGGTCGGGTCGGGTCATCTAACGGGTCGGATCGATCAATAGGTCAAGTCAACGGGTCGGGTCGCCACGTAGACTAATGAGGTGGTGCCACGTGGTATAAATACAACCCAAATGTCCCTAGCCAGGATCAAACTCGGGCTTCTTGTGAAGAGGTGAAACCATGTTCCAGCTGTGCTAGAGCATGGTTTCAATAATATTATGCAAAGTTTTATATTTAACACTCATTAATGAACTGGTCCGTTTAGGATAAAAAAGGGGTCAAATTAGCGGAGTTTTGGACCGGTTCAAAAGGTGAGGAAGGTACCGTTGGACTCGTTTTTTCGTGCTCTTTCCAATGGTGTGCTCGGTGAATTTTTCTGACTTCGTCTGAACCTCGATAAACGCGAAAACTTTGTCGAAACTTATCCAAAAATCACCGTTTTTTGCTTTGTTTTCAAACTCTTGTACCTGCAAGACTAATAACCATGAAATATGTTAAATTATATTGCAAATATGTTTGGAATGTGTTATTATGTCTTGGAGGTACAAGGGTTTGAAAACAAAGCAAAAACAGTGATTTTCGGATGAGTTTCGAAAACGTTTTCGCATTTATCGAGGTTCAGACGAACTCGAAAAAATTCCCCGAGCACACCATTGGAAAGAGCACGAAAAAACGAGTCCGGAGGTACTTTTATTTATTTTTTGAACCGGTCCATAACTCTTTTAAATGACAGGTCAAATTAACTTATATACGGACTGGGCTAATATGGGGTTAAAAGAATTATCTTGCAAGTATATAATTGAAGCGCTGCTTAGCCCAGTGGCTAGCAGCCTTCACCTTGAGCCTCCCCACCCGGGTTCGAATCCCAGCTGAGCCAAGGAAGAGTATTAATACTCCATGCCACGTGGCGCCTCCTCATTGGTCCACGTGGAAACCCGACCCGACCCGATGCCACGTGGCACCCGACCCGACCCGTTGACCCTTGACCAACAAGGACGATTTATGAAAATAACTTAACGGCCGTTAAGGACTGTCGTTGCAATTTAGTCGCAACCACAAGGACGATTTATGTAAATAAATCTAACGGAAACCCCGTTAGTTGTTACAATAGGAAGATTAAGAAAGTACGTTGCTACAATAGGAAGATTAAGAAAGTACGTTGCTACAATAGGAAAAAAAAGTTGAATGTCTACAATTAAAAAAGGTGTCAAGTTGGATGCCTTTTTAGACCATTTTCTCTAAAATTAATCATATGGTCACAAACACTTTTCCTAGTAGTTTGTGTTTTCAAGTGCTTTTCGTTACATGATAATGGTCACAAACATGTAATCATGACACCAATATATAAAATGTTATAAGCTATATTGTATGTATATAGATGGTCACGTCATTTCTCATGTTATAAGCTAATATTAATTGTCACTAGTACAATCACTACATTCGACGACGGCATTTTTAGCACCGTGCTGATGTCATCACATCCCGACGACATGACGTCGACAATGCCCCGTCGCCATTCACCGTCCCGACGACCAAAACCCGACGACAGTGTGGGACCCACTCATTTTTCCAGTCAAAGATTTTGGTGGTTCGACAATTTGGTCTCGACGACATGTTAAACGGATGAGTCAAGGGGTGTTTTGAAAGTTTTTTAACCTAAACTAGCCGTTTAAGAACCAAGGGGGTGTTTTTTCTCTCTCTCTTTTTTTTTTTTTTTTTAAAATTATTATTATTATTATTATTATTATTATTTTGAATTCAAATATAACTAGACGTTAGGGGGCAAAGGTGTTTTTTTTTTTTTTATTATTGGAATAGCCTTAACGCTGTGTTTTTTTTTTTTTTTTTTGAAATAGACTTAACGCTGTGTTACACTGGTAACTCGACCCATAACGCAACACCTTAAGTCAAGTGCTCGGTATGGTAACGTGGCCTTAACGCAGCCTGCGTTAAGGTTTAACTCACCATAAAAGGCATGATATGGCATGCTCTAATAATAATTGACTAAGTAAGTATAAATTGTTTAATATACTCAGAAATGAGAATTTCCCATATGGGCTAACATTAATCTAAGTATTTTGGCCCATGTTAGATACCATACCAAATATACACACTAGAATACCTAGGATCAACTTTAGATATGAAACTCAACACATACTCACAGTAGGTAATCCCTAATTCTAATTTTGCAATTTCAGTTTTGTACTTTACTAGTAATATTTAATTCTAAACCCTAATTCTATTATTTTGTTGGTTTATTTATTCAGTCATGTATTCTTACTCGCTTCTCCTCGAGGGAGTTGTCATTTGGTTGATAAAGACAGAATCTTATGGACCCTAGAAACTAATGGCTTGCTAAAGATAGCAGATCATGCCGATGGAGTCGTTGACTTTGCAGATTTGAGAGGAGGGGATCACAAGATTAGGTTAACCCACGACATTGGCGAAGCCAAAAAGGTATTTTTTTTTTGCTGTGTTAGTATATGTATAATTTTATAAGAGACTGCGAAGCCAAAAAGGTATTTTCGGCGAGATTGCCCGAGATTTATGCTGAACCCTTGGTCAATGCCGGTCAATGACCGTCTAACTTAAGATCTGTTTTTTGTCCTTCATATCCACGCATCTTTTCACACAAATTCAATGATATCTTGTTGATTAACTTCAGATCTGTTTTTTTTTTTTTTCTTCATATCAGTGCATATGATTTTGATTGGAACACATTTTTGGTGTTTTTGTTTTCTTGATTTTGTTATAATGAACCTGGTTGTTTTCAGGGTTAGAAGGGGAGGGTGAAGAGAGAAGAAGTGGGGGGGCTGTGTAACCCTAATAACATAGGGTTTTCTTGACCCATTAAAAAGCTTATACAATAAGCCTAGCAAATAAATCAATAGACTTTAATAAAAGTAGCCCAAAACTTAACTAAAGTCATACATAATGTAAATTTTGCAATATATATAAATGATATATAATTAAAAATAATGAAATCACTAATAAAATTATTAAAAATATATACTACCTCCGTCTCAATTTTATTACTCTGATGCACCTTTTTATTTTTGTGCATCACAGTTATAAAATTTGGTGCATCATAGTTATAACTAATTTTTATAACTGTGATGCAAAAAAAAAAAAAAAAAGTGCATAAGAGTTATTAAATTTTGGCGGGAAATTTTTGGCTAGAAAAAATTAAATTTTTTTTTGGCGGGACTTTTTTTTTTATTATTATTTTTTTCTGGGGGTGGGGGTAGGGTGCGAATATACAAAACCTCCCTTAAAGAATGAAGGAAAATACAACAAGGTCCCTGTAGTTTGGTGTGAAAAAAGGGAGGGTAAGGAGAGGGTGATTTGTACACTTTTCTCACTTTTCTACCAAAGTGGATTTTTTTATAATATATATATATATATATATATATATATATATATATATATATATATATATGAGTTATATACGTATAGTTTATTTCTTTCCGTAATAAAACTAATGAGTTTCATAAAATATTTTTTCGTTAAATAGTACTTGTGTGTGATGCAACTAGAATGAAGTTTTGAACAAGCATTATAACTTAGATTAAAGCTGAGTGAGATCATGTTTAAAATACAAAATGATGCAACACCGTCTGCATAGCAAATATACAAAATGAGTATTAAATAACTTTTCCTCTAAGACAACACCGCCTGCGTAGCAAATAAACATATTGTGGTCAGATGGAAAGCCTTTGAGCTATGTGTATCTCTCCCCTCAAATGTAATGGCTAGATGATATCGAATGTTGCTGGTAAATAGGTTTGAATGTTCATCAAGAGGAGTGCAACAACTCCCTAGGACATGTTTGGTAGGGTGGAAAGGAAAGGTGGGGAATAGAGTGAAACAATTCCTTTGTTTGTTAGAGGTAAAGAATGGAAACAAGGGGTCAAAATTACATTCCCTATCTCGGGTTATGATTCTTCACAAAAAGTAAAGAAAGGAGTGGAATCATAAATATAAAGAAACTTTATTCTCCGACCATTTTGTTTGAGAATCAAAGGAGAGGCGTAAAAAGAAGGGGTATAAATACCCATCAACATGTGTCATGCACATGACATTAAAAACTAGAGAAACTTATCTAACCCTAGCCGTATTTTCTCTCTTGATGACCATTGCTCTTCTTATTCCTGGGTTTTCAGAAATCATAAAAACAATCCAAATCTAGCGATTTAAAGTGATTTGTTTCATTCCAATCGATTCAAGTTATCAGATTCAGACCCATTCGTTTCTGTGATTTCTACTTATTTCGAGTTTTTAGAAACATTTCAAGAGTCGAAAACCTAGCAACAGGCCTTCAAGGAAAATTAAGGAATACTGTTTAAACTAGGTTTATTTCCTTCAAGTTAAGCATTTTTTTTATCCAATTGTTGCTGTCGTCTCTTTATCTTTGTACATGAAAGATAGTTCAGTCCGTTATTTGTTAACCATTATTATGCACCTGTGTTGTTAGGTGGTTAACACACATCAGCTAAGAAACAATATAATTGCAGTGTTCTTCATGACACTGTATAATTTGTTGGTTAAGTATTTTGCTCATGATTGTTTTCCATTTTTTTTTACTCAACCAAGGCTTGGTTAACACACATAGCCAAATTGTTATTAGGAGCATACAGGTGCATCATGGACTTGGATTTCCAGTAGTTCTAAACAAGGTTCCATGAGTTATGCTATAACTAGTCTTGGATTGTCATAATTTTTGGCCAAAAATGTTCTATTTGGATTTTCTTGTTTTATCTTCAAAATGTTCATTATAGACGCTTGCATTTACATTACAAAAAATGCTAACTGATGATGTACTATTGTGATAGTCATACTTAAAAAAGGATAATTGAGATGAATAAATCTATTTCCATTGCAGCCTATACTGCTACCAAACATGAGAATGAGTTGTGCAGTCCATTTCTTTAACTACATTCTTCTATGTTGGTACAGAACAGTTGAATTAATCTTGTTTTCTCATGTTTATTCTCTTTCTCCCCATTTTCATTCTTCACTACAATTCCATTCTCTATCATTCACTTCTACCAAACAACCCCTAATGTATAGCAATGAGAGAATGCAGTAGCGCTCATTACAAAAGAACATATAGTAGTGTTTCGAGAACATGATCCTCTAGCAGGGTTGTGGAATATCTAAACAGAATTATAGAAATATTTGAGCAAACATCAAAGTTTTGTATTATACTCCCAAGTTATCAAATTGATCAATGCAACAGAACATAATGCTTGAAAAATTTGATAACTTGCATTGATAATTGTTATACACCAACTTTTTATTTTTATGTTACTGATTATTTATATTTCTGCAGCTTGTTCCTTCCGACACAGAGGATTCAATTAAAGCTTATTTTGATGAGCATTATGGCAAAGTTGGGACTGACGTTTTCATGAAAGAAAGAGTCTTTCATGTAGCATATGAAGACGGGCAGATTAAGCATCAATTTGACCCTGAGATTGAGAATGATGGGAAGAGCAAAGAGATTGAGAATGATGGGAAGAGCAAAGAGATTGAGAAATTAATGATAATCAAACGAGTTGATTATTATGTTCATCGATCCAAGCCATTGTGGTCGGTAAGGTTTTCAATGATCGAGGCATTATTCCCGGCCTCCTGTCATGCAGATGGAAAAATTGTTCGTTGTGAGTGCGCCGTATTTCATGCGGTGGATGATAAGAGTTTTATTGAATTTGTCACTCAAAGATCAATCTCTCCACTTCCCTTGCAAGGTAATCTTCTCAATAAGTTTATTCAGGATAGTTTTGAATTACGCAAGGAAAAGGAGAAATTCGTTGAGATGAAAGATAAATTCGACAAACTTAAGAAGAACTGTCGAATTCACCGCGAGAGCCTTTTGAAAGAAGATAACGATAAGGGGATTTCCTTTTTTAAGGGAGTGTATGATCATTTGAGTGCTACTATAGAGGTGGTTAGCAATGTAAGTAATATAGATGCGACTGTTATAAAGCTTAGGAAGCTTAACTACCATCCCAATGTTTGTGTATTTTATGGGTGGGAGGCTCACGATGACGGATACTGCTTTGCGTATGAAGAAGATGGTATGTCATTGGCCAAATATATCGTTGAAGAACAGAACACATACAAAGAGATGAGCTCACAGTCATTAAAAATATTGAGGTATGATTCTGAATTCTGTAACTTTTATCTTCATCATCATTCTCTTCACCCATCCATGAAATCATACCAATTAGTAGAAGAGTGTTATGTGGCTGTAAAAAGAAAACTCTAAAACACTAAATTTTCACTTAAAGGTTAAATTTCCTGTAAGTAGTTATTCACTTTCACTCACGTGAAAATTAAATGTGCATTCTTATTGGTTTTTCTTATTTGGCATTTACAGATTTTACTTATACTTTCGGTGTCTTCAGTTTGTCTTTAACTTTTTACCAACAAAAGTAATAATTTCAGTTGGTTAACCCTTTCGATTTCTTTCTTTCATGCAGGGGGTTAATTTCTGCTGTCCACCATTTGCACAGTAGGAATTTATTCCACGAAAATCTTTCTCCAGATAATATTTTTGTGAGCGACAACCACACTATAAAGATAGGTGGTCTGCTGGATATCAAGCACACGAAGGAAAACTCATGCACGTGTTTATTTGTTTATTGCTCTAAACTTCTTTGGTTTGATCTGACTTACCAACTATGTTTGCATTTAATAGACGCTGCTGGCAATCTGCATGCCTTGGCACATATTATTCTATTCTATATGTCCAATGGAACACATTCGATTCACAAACCATTGTCAGTCTTGAAGGAAAACGACATCAGTAGGTTGAACATAGATGGAACCAATCAAGAAATGTGGGATGTTTTCGGCAGGCTTGGAGTTTATGAACCAGCAAGTTCAAAAGGACCAACAGTGTATGCCACTATTTAAATTATTCTCGCACCACTATTTAAAATTAAGTTTACTTTTTTGGAAACATAAAATCATTGAAAATGCTAGGGGCAATCTAGAAATTGAAGTTTAGCAGATGCCTAAAACATTGCCGCATGAACATATGATGTCAGACAAATATTTACAATTCAAAATCATTTTCATTTATTTAATATATAAATATAGATTGATCGAGTGTGTAATGTTTGCTATGACTTTTATATGCTTATCTAACAGGTTGGCGAAACCACAACTAAAAGCAAGAGACCTATTGATGCATCTAGCCTTTCGGCCATCTCTTGTTCGTCTCAGACTTGTGCAGGACCTTGTTGGATATATAGAGGACGGACCAGCTGGAAATGATACGGTGACGCTGAAAAATGCTCTTAATCAGCTTGTGGTTGTGGGTAATAATAACGGAGTTGATTGGAAAGGTCAATTTCGTCAACTACTGATGCACGAGACCAAAATCATCATCTGCGTTCTCCAATGTTTTACTTTACCCAGGAAGAGAACATCAAATTATATACTGTTGAAGCTTTGTTCGTAGGACCAAATGATTTTGTTTCGTCACTTCACAAATTTTTAAAAAGATCTTTGGAAAGGTTGAATGGTAAGTATTCTCCAGCTGCGATTCATCACGCCCCAAGTCGTCTGCCAATGTTTTTCCATGCTCAGTCCTTCTTTGTGCGAATGATTGAATGTGAATAAACGAATTTTGCATGAACTTAATCAGCTCATATGTGTATGAGCTGATTAAGTTCATGCGAAATTCGTTTAATTCGCACAAAGAAGGACTGAGCATGGAAAAACATTGGCTGACGACTTGGGGCGTGATGAATCGCAGCTGGAGAATACTTTCCATTCAACCTTTCCAAAGATCTTTTTAAAAATTTGTGAAGTGACGAAACAAAATCATTTGGTCCTACCAACATGTTGAGATTTATTAACATGTTAACCAATTAACACTACGAGTACGCAGCGGAATATGGATCTAGTTTGGCTATTAGAATTAACACAAATAATAAACACATAAAACAAATAAAAGGGACAAGAAAAATAAATCGAAAATTAACCCTTGTAGTCACCCGCAAATGAAACTAAGTAGCAAATAAATACTACCTCTATGGTTGCTCACACAAACACGTCAACCAAATACGTCCGGAATGCTAGCCGTGTATCACGTAAAATCCAAACAACCAGTGTCGAAGCTCAACACAAAATCCGAACCAAAACAGCACCTAGAACAGTGCTTGCTTCACATAAACCAATTCGAATACTTAAATAAGTATACGTTCGAACTGATGAGTGAGGGATCTAGACAAAATAAACAAAGATTATAATCCTTGTTGTATTTATATGCTACGTATGACAAGACCAAATAAAGTCAATATAACTTTGAGATGTTGCCGTATATGTTGACCAGAGAATGATAAACAATAGCTTTAGATTCAATAATTGTGTTTTTGTTTTTCTTTTCGTCGTCCAGATGAGTAGGTTATGAGGGAGTATATATAGTCACTTAACCCTACTCTTGATAAGGCTTAAACAAAGCATGATAAGTGTTAAACTCTACCATCTTTGAGCCTTATCACAACTCTTCAATAATTCTTATCACATTCATGAACCTGGACAGATTTATGCTTTCCAGAATCTTCTGAAATCCAGCCATAGGGTTAGGACAAGCAATGTATCTTGTCTAGTTCATTTTGTGTCCAAACGAGTCTCTTTGAGCTTTAACCGTGAAGTATACAACGTATTCTAATGTTTTAGCGTGTGTGCCCCCAATAGGCTCACACACCTTTAGTTGTACTAGCTAATCCGACTCACATATTCCAACAGCTCCCACTTGGGAGTTGGAGTAGCAGATAGCACAAATACCAACGACGGAAACGTCTAGCAACGCTCTCACTCGCTATTAAACTAAAGGTGTCTGAGATATAGTTTCATAAATCATTCTCAGTAGCATGGTCATTTATGTCTTGCTTTTATCATCCTTTGTTATAGATACCGTTAAACCATGGATATGGATCCTAACTCATTCCATATAGTTTAACCATTTAGATTCTCGTTATAGAATTTAATTCAGATATACCAAATGTAATCAAGAATCATCTTGCATTACCCTTTGGGTTCGGCCGAACAATTATCTGATTAATTCTGGAGAGGGCCCATGGTATCTTTCTGCACATATCAAGTGGAGTAACAAATCCTTTGTTGACTACAAGTGTTGTGGATGCTGCTTCACATCACTCTGAAAAATAGCTTTTATAACTACCTTATTCAGGACAGCGTTTGGCATATAATTACAAAAGTGATATCCACACATAACAGAACTTGCTTGTATCTCAAGTCTAAGGATGACTTAACAAACCATTTCAACTTTTACTCATGACAAGGATCCAAAAGTAAATGTTTGAAAGTTGGGGTATCCAATATGCATCCCTTGTGAATACATATGAGTTTGGCTGGAACAGTCCACATTCTCATAGAATATAACCAACACTCACATTTGCCTTGCATAACAATATTCCCATATTGTTAACCGACAATGGACATATTTAGAATGATAAATCATTTCATGGATTAAACATGCAAATATGGAATAACAGGTTATATGAATAAAATAACAAATACCTCGTATCTTTATTTATCAGAAAATAAAACTGTCTTACAATTCCAAATTATTCAAATACTAATTAAACACACAGATTTACATGAGACTACTAGCTGGTATCAAACCAATATTCCTAGTCAATTCAGAATGCTTAGGATATGCTAAAGCCTTTGTAAATGGATCAGCTAGATTGTCATCTGTGTGAACTTTTAATATCTTCACGTCACCCATCTCAATGGTCTCTCGAAGATAATGAACTTTTACGCGGTAATGTCTAGCACCCTTGGTGAGTCCACTTTCATTTGCTATAGTAATGGCTCCAGTATTATCACAATACATATTTATGGGTTCTTCAATTGTGGGAACAATGCCAAGCCCAGAAATGAATTTTCGAATCCATACAGCCTCTTTAGATGCATCATAAGCAGCTATATACTCAGCTTCTGTAGATGAAGTTGCATAAATACTTTGCTTTGTGCTTTTCCAGTCAACAACACCTCCATTCAAAACGAATACATATCCAGTCTGAGATTTTAGGTCATCAGCATCTGTCAGATATCCAGCATCAGTGTAGCAAGAAACCCTGAGCTCTCGTTTCATATCACCTCCGTACACCAGAAACATATCCTTAGTATTGCGTAAATACTTAAGAATATTCTTAACAGCAGTCCAGTGAAGATCCCCTGGATTCTGTTGAAATCGGCTTGTTATGTTCTG
Organism: Artemisia tridentata subsp. tridentata; assembly: GCA_021014915.2. Classification (NCBI taxonomy): domain Eukaryota; kingdom Viridiplantae; phylum Streptophyta; class Magnoliopsida; order Asterales; family Asteraceae; genus Artemisia; species Artemisia tridentata. The sequence goes on along the minus strand of CP139508.1, from coordinate 331,967,863 downwards.
AGAGAACGCAACATCAGGACGAGTACATCTCACAGCATACATAATTGATCCTATAGCCGAGGCATAAGGAACTCTTTGCATGCGCTCTTTTTCAGCAGGTGTCTCGGCACCTTGTGATTTACTCAATTTAAGCTTTTCTTGCATTGGGATAGTTCCTCGTTTGGAATTCTCCATGAAATATTTCTTCAATATTTTCTCAATGTAAGCACTTTGACATAAACCAATTAACCGTCTTGATCTATCTCTATAGATCTTGATTCCAAGAATATATGCCGCTTCTCCTAGATCTTTCATGGCAAAACATTTTCCAAGATAGGATTTTACATCTTGTAACATTTGAATATTGTTTCCCATGAGTAATATGTCATCAACATATAGAATTAGGAAAGTGACATAACTCCCACTAGCTTTCTGATATACACATGGCTCATCTTGATTTTGAGTGAAACCGAATTTCTTAATCTCATCATCAAAACGTTTATTCCATTGCCTAGATGCTTGCTTAAGTCCATAAATGGAACGCTTGAGCTTGCATACTCGGTTAGGATATTTTGGATTAACAAAACCTTCAGGTTGCACCATATAGACTTCTTCGGAAAGATGTCCATTGAGGAAGGCAGTTTTGACATCCATTTGCCAAATCTCATAGTCATAGAATGCAGCTATGGCTATGAGAATCCTTATAGCTCTAATGTCTGCAACAGGAGAAAAGGTCTCTTCATAATCAACTCCGTAGGTTTGAGTGAAGCCCTTTGCTACGAGACGAGCTTTAAAGGTGTGTACTGCACCATCCATGTCAGTCTTCTTTTTGAAGAGCCATTTGCTACCAACGGTTTTACCGTTAGGAGGAAGATCAACTAAGTCCCAGACTTCGTTGTCTTTCATGGATTGCATTTCCACATTCATCGCATCAAGCCATTTCTTGGATTCAGGATCCAACAATGCAGCTTTATAGTTATTGGGTTCACCAAGATCCCCCAACTCATGCTCCTCAGAATCGACGTATAAACACATTCGATCTGGGGCACGGCGTGTCCTAACGGACTTACGAATGGGATTGATATCACTTTGAGGTTCATCAATTTCTTGATCATCCTCATCATGACCTAAGCTAGTGTCTACAGAAGGATTAGTATCTTCTTCTTGAATAATTTCAAGATCTTCTAGACTCCCACTTGCTTCATGATCCAAGAGATTTTTCTCAAAGAATTCAGCATTCCGAGCAACAAATACCTTGTTCTCGGATGGAAGGTAGAAAGAATATCCCATTGTTTCCTTTGGGTATCCTATGAAGATACACTTAATAGATCTGGGTTCTAGTTTGTCAGGTTTGGTAAGTGTATCACGCTTAACAAGTGCCTCACAACCCCAGACTTTTAAGTAAGACAACTTAGGGGCTTGCCCATGCCATACTTTGTATGGTGTCTTATCAACCTTCTTAGTTGGAACCATGTTGAGAATGCGTGCAGCAGACTCAAGGGCATAATCCCAAAAGGACTTTGGAAGAGTAGTTTGACTCATCATGGAGCGAACCATGTCTAGCAGTGTTCGATTTCTTCTCTCAGACACACCATTATGTTGTGGTGTGTAAGGAGGAGTGCGATGGGCAATAATCCCATGCTCCTTAAGATGATCCAAAAACTCTTGACTCATATATTCACCTCCACGATCAGAACGTAGTGACTTAATGGTCTTCCCGAGTTGGTTTTCTACTTCCTTTTGAAACACTTTAAATGTTTCAAACACTTCATGTTTATGTTTCAGCAGGTAAACATAACCATACCAACTATAGTCGTCAGTAAAAGTGACGAAGTAACTTGCTCCTTGTCTTGACACAGTTCTAAATGGGCCACATACATCGGTGTGTATTAGTCCAAGTAGATCCTTAGCCCTTTCCACTTGATGTGAATAGGGTTTTCTTGCCATCTTACCAGACATGCATGAAACACACTTTTCAAATGACTTGATGTCAGTTGAGTTGAGAAGTCCATCATGTTGCAACTTCTCCATGCGTTTCTTGCTAATGTGTCCAAGACGACAATGCCACAAGAGAGTAGAGTCCAATGTCAAATTGGCTCTTTTATTGCTAACAGCAAACATAGAACTATCATTTGTTTCAGAACAAGACATATCTATTTCAAAAATACCATCCCTTGGGATAGCACTAAAATAAACCACATTATTCCTAGAAACTGAAATTGTATTATTCAATTCAAAACGATTAACAAAACCATCGTCAAACAAACGTGAAACTGAAATAATTCCTCTAGTAATAGAGGGAGCATAATGACAATTGTTTAAAACAACTACTAATCCACTAGGGAGACATAAATGATAACTTCCAATAGCTTCAACTTCTGCCCGTTGACCATTGCCCACGTACAGACTTAAAGCTCCTGGCTTCAGCTTCCTACTTCCCCTGAGACCCTGAGTAGTATTACAGATGTGAGTACCACAACCCGTGTCATAAACCCAAGATTTACTAGGAAAAGAATAGAGTTCTATGGTGAAAATACCTGAAGTGCTAGCTCCTTGAGATAGCTTCTTCTTTTTCATCAACTCGGCGAGATACACGGGACAGTTCCTTCTCCAATGACCTATTTCACCACATTGGTGACAGGTCGCGTCCTTTGCAGGGTTATCCTTCTTGGGTGGTGGAGTTTTCTTGGGCTTGGAAGCATAAGATGGTTTATGCTCGGGAGCATAAGCCAACTTGTACTTTCCGTTCCCTTGATTCCCCTTAGCAGCCTTGAACGGTTTTTTACCTTGGTTTTTCTGGACCTTTCCTGCACGTATAGTATGAAGTGCAGGTGTAGCATCTTTCTTGGGTAGCGTCTGCTCATGTTGTTTAAGCATAGCATGTAATTCATTCACAGTCTTCCCCATGCTGTGCATATTATAGTTCTGCACAAAGCTGTCATACTCCTTAGAGAGTCCAATCAAGATTAGGCTTACTCCAAGGTTCAAAGTGACGGGATGACCGAGACGCTCCAAGTTGTCAATGTAGCTCTTCATCTTTAGAACATATGAGCTTACAGATTGACCTTCTTCTTGCTTGCACGAGTGAAATTCCCTCGCGGTTTGAAGAAGTTCCTGTTCTGCCTGTTGAGCAAACATAGTTTTTAACTCCTGTAACATGTCATATGCACCAAGGTGAGTTAGATTTCGTTGGATTTCTAAGTCCATGGTCATAAGCATGAAGGCAGCAATGTCCTTTGATCCCTTGACCTAAGCAGTGTGAGCTGCCAAAGCCTCAGGAGGGACTGGGTGTCCAGGAGTTGCAACAGGTGCAGCAGGAATAGGATGCTCCAAGTAATTTTCCTTATCTTCAGCTGACAGGATAATGCGAAGCTGGCGATACCAGTCAATGAAGTTAGGTCCAGTGAGTTTTTGTTTCTCAAAGAAACTCCTGAGTACCGAATTGTTTCCGACTGAGGTAGTCATCTACAATTAAAAAGTTCAAATAATTAGTATTTTCAATAATTTAATTCTTAATAGAATTAACTACCCAATTAATTACTAATTAAGACTAAGATCCAACTCGACCTCCCACTTATTACCAAAGGTCTGACCAATGAGTAAACAAGTGGGGCAAGAGGTAAGCGACAAGCGTTAATTGCATGAAATGCAACTCTTAGATTTATGAGACTGATCAAGACATTAGTAGACAAGTAGTAATGTCATGAGCATGTTTAGTCTCATCTTATGCCTCGGGTCCAAGGTCTGACCAAGCATACTCGAAATAAGTCGACCAAGCAAGAACGTTCAAATATCACCAAAGGTCTGACCAATGAGCAAAATCTGCCATGGGTTTGGAATGGCCCTAAGGTCTGACCAAAGAGGTCAAGCCAAAAGCACGTGTTCTTGGTTGGCTGGCATAGACTTAAAATTTACACATAGGGTATACACATAAATGTGGTAAAATCGTGTACAAAGAAGCATGCAAAACAACTTTGTAGCACTTAATTTTAAAAAACTTTTAGTCATGACACTGTAGTGATCATCATGGTTCACGGTAGCTCCAATCGAACTCGCAAGGAAGCGGAGGACCAAGTCAGCGCGAAGCTATGACCGGAAATCCTTTAGGTGTGACTGTGCGCACCGCCTTATACCCCCCTTTTAGTTTGTTCTAGTGGGTGAGCCGTACTTCCCAAGTGTCCATAGCGTCCAGTTTTTAATTTCATGAAAAACTTGTTTCAATAATTTAGGTAAATTAATTTTACAAAAACAATTTTCCACGAATCAAATAGCAGGTCACATTTGAGCATGATATTTAGGCGTGTAAATTAATACCATTTTAATGTCATGGTTTCGCATATGTATTATTCCATATTGCATGCAATTAGGTGTGTAAAACATATAACAATTATGCACATAAGGAATTACAAACATAAACAAAGACATTAATTAAACACATAATGTCCGAGTTCTCTCGCGAGTCTTCCCCAAAAGGAGAACCATAAGACCCTCACTAGGTTTTCATCAAGTGCCTAGATCGCCACATGCATCAAAAATTGATTGCGTAGGTCTTATAGCCGGAATTCACACATAAAATAACATGGCAAACTTATTAACTATTAATTTGCTATTTTATGTCTCTAATTAACCTTTAATTAATTTGTTTGTGTCTTGTTATTTTTTATTAATTAATGACAAGTATTGCAATGTAGTTGTCAAAATAAAAATAAAACAAATAACTAAATTAGATTTCATGCAGCCTTTTAACGTGTTTATTAAATTGTGTAACCCAGAATACACCAAACGAGTTGACTCGTGATGCCACTGTTGGGATTTATTAACATGTTAACCAATTAACACTACGAGTACGCAGCGGAATATGGATCTAGTTTGGCTATTAGAATTAACACAAATAATAAACACATAAAACAAATAAAAGGGACAAGAAAAATAAATCGAAAACTAACCCTTGTAGTCACCCGCAAATGAAACTAAGTAGCAAATAAATACTACCTCTATGGTTGCTCACACAAACACGTCAACCAAATACGTCCGGAATGCTAGCCGTGTATCACGTAAAATCCAAACAACCAGTGTCGAAGCTCAACACAAAATCCGAACCAAAATAGCACCTAGAACAGTGCTTGCTTCACATAAACCAATTCGAATACTTAAATAAGTATACGTTCGAACTGATGAGTGAGGGATCTAGACAAAATAAACAAAGATTATAATCCTTGTTGTATTTATATGCTACGTATGACAAGACCAAACAAAGTCAATATAACTTTGAGATGTTGCCGTATATGTTGACCAGAGAATGATAAACAATAGCTTTAGATTCAATAATTGTGTTTTTGTTTTTCTTTTCGTAGACCAGATGAGCAGGTTATGAGGAGTATATATAGTCACTTAACCCTACTCTTGATAAGGCTTAAACAAAGCATGATAAGTGTTAAACTCTACCATCTTTGAGCCTTATCACAACTCTTCAATAATTCTTATCACATTCATGAACCTGGACAGATTTATGCTTTCCAGAATCTTCTGAAATCCAGCCATAGGGTTAGGACAAGCAATGTATCTTGTCTAGTTCATTTTGTGTCCAAACGAGTCTCTTTGAGCTTTAACCGTGAAGTATACAACGTATTCTAATGTTTTAGCGTGTGTGCCCCCAATAGGCTCACACACCTTTAGTTGTACTAGCTAATCCGACTCACATATTCCTACCAACAAAGCTTCAACAGTATATAATTTGATGTTCTCTTCCTGGGTAAAGTAAAACCTTGGAGAACGCAGATGATGATTTTTGGGCATTAGTAGTTGACGATCTTAAGCATCTTTTAAGATGTTCTTGTTAATATCTTTTAAATTTGAAGGATTACTAGCTTTAACTGATCTTAAGTATAGATACTGTTGGAATTATTCTTTTGTCGCTGCATTATTGCCCTTCTTGGTTAATATTGGTATTACTCTGAGTTCATCTTGGGTTGATTAATCAGGTATCATATCCAACTACTTGATTCTTTGCTCTCTGATATTGTTGTACAAGTTGGTGCAACAATATAAAGTTAACTTATTCAACAGATACTTTTAAGTTCACGCTAAAACATTTGAGACTGTAATTTTATGTTCGACACTTTTGCTTAGAGAGCTATGGCGATTGACCAAGGTCAAAAGTACAAGATCTGGGGTTAGAGGGTCACATTGAAAACGGGCTAACAGCGGGTGTGGACATTTAAAAACCCAATATTCTTATATTAGCACAATCCATGACGAAGCTATAGTCCAACATTTTATTTTAGTACTATTACTTTTCAAACTTAGTTTTCATTCATTAAACTTTACCTTGTCGAAATCATCGGCTTTCTGCCCAACGCCACGGCCGTGGCCCTATTATTTAAGAATATTTACGATGACGAAGTGCACAAAGTAAGTTTAAAATTTATCTATTGTACTTAAATAAATTGATTCATACTCTCTTTGTATAAGAATAGTTGTGTTCCGATAAGCCGTTCTAAAAAAAAGTTGTTTTCCGATAAAAAAACGCATGCTCTATGAAAACATAATCATAATAAGAAAAAAGTTCAAGGTAGATTTTATCTAAAGATCATGGCGCTGGATCTGAGCAATTGATCATTCTCTCATCCTACGGTATATCTGTATTTAACACAAGGGCACATTAGTAATTTCACTTGTCCTCATTTATTCACACACCTCTGACCGCTCCCCTCATTTCATCGTCTCTCATCTTCTCTCATAAACGTTTCTCCAATTTCCCCAACTTCAAACCCTAATCCCCAACTTCCCAATTGATCTTATTAACTTCAATAAATGGACATAAGACATGAAATATCACTATCTAGAGGTGAGCCGTTGCCACAATCGTCTTTGTTGTCTGTTTTCGATCAAAATAAGCCTAGAGACGTTGCTTCTGGTATACATTTGCTTATATTGCTTATTTTTGTATATTATCTGTTGATGTTGCTTATTTTGTATATAAGCAGTAGATGTTGCTTATATTTTTAAGGTTTTTTTTTTTAGCTTTTTAGGTTTTTGATGCTTATTGTTGCTTATTTTAGTTTTTAGACCCCCGAAAATGTACTTTCCAAAGTGACGGGTGTTATGCCAAAGACCTGTTTTGACCCATTTGCAATCACACTTAACCATAACAACTTTAACCATAAAACAATCACTTTCACTAGGACCAAACACTCATTTAACATTATAGACTATGACAACTTTAATCTATGACCATTGACCCGTTTAAATTCCAAAATGGGTACAAACATACATTAATCCAAACACCCCTTTAACCATGACCATAAACCTTTAACCATACTATGTCATACCAATTGACCACCAATTCTCTATAACGACCATGACATACATTAAAACACTTGACAACACATTACAAACCATTGAAAGACCAACGGGGGTACCACATTGATTTGTGCTCGGTATCTACCTAAGCTCCTACTTCTTTACCAAATCTTCTAACCTTCCGCATTACCAAACCTTAATCCTTAATCCAAACCATAGCGTTATCACAAGAACCTACAAAACATTATAACATTAACCGGTAAGCTTTCACTTAGTAAGTAAAACGATTATAACACAACATCACAAATCATTCGCACATTAAGCATGATAACCCATTAATCCATTATAACATTAAACATTAACACATAATGTTGTTCCCTTAACACGCTTAGAGTTAACTAGAAAGTTAATCTATTCGTGTTTATGACTAATACAATGTTATGATTAATTCTAACAGATTAATGAAAACGTAAAAGTAAAAACACACAAGTATTTTTCAACGTTTAAATTCTTATTAGAAATGAATCAAAGAATCTATTACCCAAGTGTTTTGCGGAACAAACACTTGGGATTGAACAGATAAGGTATGGCGGTGTCTCCTATCTAAACTCAAGCTTTGCTTTGAGTGGTAACAATTCGACCCACTGAGCTATCTCAGGGATACGTTACTCTTTGTAGGAGAGAAGTTGCTTTGTAAAAGTCTAAGCTTTCAATGTACAAAACACACACAACTTCTCTCCTTTTGAACCTATTTATACACAAGTATAAAAGAGTAAAAGTGATTAAAAAACTACAACTTGTTGAAGCAAGCGTGTCTGACAATTAGAACAGTAATTGTCATTTCCAAGAACCAATGGGAATGGACTATAAAGTCTTTAGGAGTGGTTGGTCTGACACTCCATGACTTTTAGCCGTCTTAGGGAAAGTTTCTTCCTGACAAGATAAGATTTGATCTTATCTTAAAACTCTTCCCAGATCTTCCCGCCTTTCTTTCAGGCGTTGAGTTCTTCAGTCTTCAATCACTTAATGTTGTTGAGGAGACCGGGGTTCAGTGAGTTCTTGTCCAACACTCACTGAACCATCATCTTCTTCTTTGGCTTAAGTCCTACTCAGGGAGTACCGCCTTCCTGAGTAGTGAATCCTTCTTCTTGAATTCGCCTTAAGCATCCTGAAGATGACTCACTGAGTGACTGTTCACTCAGTGACTTGAATTGTTCTCGGTTTAAGTTAACACTTAGTTAATTTGTGTCCAAATCTTGTTTTAAGTATTCTTGGGTATTGATGGACCCAACAATCTCCCCCTATTTGGATATAAATTATTCCTAAGTGTTTTGATCAGTTATGAGTGAGCTAATGACTTCTACTCATACTGAATGTACTATAATGTAAATAAGGACACTGAAATAATAAAAATATCATCTTATTAATATCATTACAAGTCCTATCAAAACTAAGTACAAAAAGGTAGTGGTGGTATTCAGGCAGATTCATCAGTTCAACTTAATACCAAGGGCTTCAAGCTTAGGCTTCTTTGACTGCAACTCATGTTGGTCAGGGTGCTCTCGGATTTTTCTTTTCAGATCTTGACAAAACCTCACATTCTCAGGACTCTTGATTGGAGAGGCCATCATGAGGAAACCCATCATTGCCTTGATCCCTGATAGATCAATATCATTCCACCTCTGGAAGGTTGGGTCTCCGAACTCATCAGTGAAGAACAACCCTCTTTCAGGTTGTTCGATGACCACATTCCTCCTGAATGGAATACCTTCAGGGAGAGCTCTGTTGTAGTCCAGACCAGGGACCTTGATCTCAGGCTCTGCTTCAATCTTCTTTCTCTTTCTTGAAGAAGACTGAGAAGGGGCAGGCTGTTCGGCTGAAGCTGGAAGAGGAGAGGGAATGCCAAGTTCTTGAGGTGTAGCAGCCAACTTTTTATACCTCAGACTGAGGGATTTCATCAGATTTGGCACAACAACATTTTGCTTCTTCTCAATTAGTGGACCCAGTTCATCCAGTTCTGAGATCCCAAAGTCTGCGAATCTGAAAGGTTCATGAACGTCAAAGACTCTCTTGTCATTACTTCTGTAGACAGTTAGAATTGCAGGCTTGGAGTTTTTATGAATCTTGACATCAGTGATTGGTTCTGGCTTTAACCTGTTTGTCATGACCCACTGATATCTTGCATTCCTGTTCTGCCTAATCTCTTCAGTCCTTTTCATTCTTTCTTCCCTTCTCTGCCTGAGGGCAGTCATTTCAGCATTTTGAGCTTCCACAAAGCTCTTACCACCTTCCCTTTTAGCAAGGTCTTTTGCCTTAATCCCAATCTTCTCATCCTTTTCTCTTGCAACCTGAATGAGAGCAAGCTTGTTCTGCCTTTCATCTTCAGCAGCTTTCTTCACTGCCTCTTCTTTCTCCATGTGAGCTTGAATTTCAGCATGAGTGAGAAGTTCCATCACCCCATTGATTTCATAAGGAACCCTGACTGGTTCATCAGGGTCTGGCCTTCTTTCCTTGGAGGCAGGTACCAAGATTGTGGGCTCAGGCTCAATGGTTGTGAGAATGCCCTTGCCTTTGTCTTGGTGGGATGAAGATGAGGTGGCTTCAGGATTCTCCCCCTCAGTGTGAGAAGGAGGTTGTTCTTGTTCAGGTTGTGGAGGTTCTTCAGTGACTTTCTCCCCCTCAACTGTTGCTTGACCCATAGTGAGAGCAAGAGTTGGTTCGCTTACTGAAGTTGAGGGAGCTTGACCTTTGAAGGCCTGATAGATCTCAGTCATCATGGACTTGATGTCTGAGGTGTCCTCCTGAAGAGTTGAGACCTTAGTCTCAAGAGAAGCCTGAGAAGCCTCTAATGCAGTCATCCTTGGCCCAAGATTCCAAGCCAGGGAGGATGAAGACGATGCCAAAGATGCCATTTGGGACTCCATAAGACCCAGGGAAGATCGGATGGAGTCCACTGAAGAGTTGATTCCCTGAAGATTGGAGGATTTCAACACAGTTACCGGCTCAGCCAACTGAGAAGTTTGTTGCTGGTAAGTTTCTGAAGCCTGAAGAATTTTCTTGTTTAGCTCAGGGTCATCTTTCACTGACTCTTGAATAGTGTCAACGCTCTTTTGTAAGTTGGTGAGAGACTCGTTGAGCATTTTAAAGTTGTAATCAAGATTTGTCAGGGAGAAGGAGATAGATGACTTGTGCTCATTTACATCATCATGATAGGATTCCACTGATTCCTTCAGGTTGACATAATGAACAGTTGCTTCAGTGTGCTGGTCAAACATTTCTTCAGTCAGACCTTGGAAGAGAGCCTTGTTGGTCTTTAGCAGGAACTTGACCAATTGTCTCTCAGTGAGAGGAAGAATGTTGTCATACTTGCTGAGGATGTTGTCAGTATCCGAAGAACCAGCAGCTTGAGATTCTGATTCTTCACTTGGATGTGGAGATGACTGATGTGATTGGTCAGGTTGTACATCAGTTTCCATATCCTCACCAGCCTCAAAGATTTCTTCCTCACTCTCTTCCTTGAGCTCATTATCAGAATCTTCAGAATCAAGAAGAGCCTGAACATCCCCCACAGACTCGAACTCCAAAAGGGTAACCGGCTCCTCCTTATAAAAGGACTTGCCTTGGTTTTGGCCAGGTCCTGACCCCGCCATAATAACTGATTTGGTTTTATCAGCCTGGCTAGTCATAATAACTGATTTCTCAGCCTGACTTTTGGGGGCAGTTTCTGAGAGACTGGATCCGCCTGAGGTGGTTGTGGGTTCCATATCAGCGGGTGGTTTATATCCCTCTGAGTCTTTGTCCCCCTGAGCGCCTTCAACTACTGACGGGTGTTTTTCAGTAGTATCACTAGGCACTCTTTGTGATGGTTGGTGGTCCCCCTTCCCATCAGGGTTGTACTGCCCTTTTGGGGATTTAGGGTCCTTGACTCCCTTGGGTCCTAACTGTGATTTTTCAGTACCTTCATTGGGATGTGATTGGGTGTGGGTCCCCTTCTCAGTTGAGTAGTGCTGCCCAACCGAGGATATAGGACCCTTTTCTCCCTCAGGCTCTGATTGTGATTTATCAGTGCCTTCATTGAGATGTGAATGGGTTGAGGTTCCTGACTCCAATGACTTGTTTATGTCAGTGAAATCATGAGGAAGAGGGGGTTTGCCCGAGGACACTGAGGATGATTGCTCAGTGACCTCCGTTGGCCTTTGTTTTGTGGTCAGGAGGGTCTCTGTAGTGGGTGTCTCAGAGGTCTGGGCCACATTCAACCCTTTTTTAAGGTTGAGTTGGTTCTGGGCATCAGTCCCAGTGGCGAGTGGTTTGGGTCTAACCACCTTACTGGACTGACCCTTCTTTGTCTTCTTCACCTTCTTTGTAGGTGAAGGTACTGGAGAAACAGCGTCCTCCCCCTGAATAACCTCTTGCATGTAGTTAGTCAGGGCAATGGGTTGTACCTCAGTGATGCCACTAGTGAAATTGGTCTTATGTAAGACATCAGGTTTCATACCTACGACGTCAGGCCTCACATAGTCAGAACCAAGAAGGTCCTGAAGCACACAGGAAATAAACCTAGGATAAGACAAGTGTTTTTGCCTAGATTTTCCTGAGAGCTTAGCAACAAGGTCACGGAAGATAATACCTCCGATATCAATTTTTCTACCCTCCAAGAGACTG